>QPMI01000175.1:0-132173 GCA_004431415.1 Cyanophora paradoxa | reverse complement strand
CGACGGAATCGCCGAAGCGCTTCGCCATGAAGCTGATGCCGATGCCCCAGCCCGCGTATAGCAGCCCGATCAGCGCGATGTGGCGGTACACGCTGCCCCGGATCTGCGCGCCCCCGGTCGCAGCGCGCGCGCGTGCTCCCGTCATTGCGCTGAGCACCTTGCAGAGCATGCGGACATAGTCCATATACGTCCTGTTCTCGTATGGAATCATCGCTCCTCCCGCAGCCGCAACTGTACATGTACATGTGCCGTCGACAGGTCAGCGACTTAAAGCTTTGTTCCAGCGTGCGCGCTCAGTTGTGGACGATCAGAAGACGCAGCGATAGCTTCTATGCCATGCTGCAGCGGTCCGGGGGATGCGCGCACCGTCTGCACGCAATGCACCGCTCGGAGAAAATGTAACGCTCGAGGACCTTCACACTGTCCCTGCGCGGGCCCGCGGCCGGGTGCTATGCGCGTCTCTGCTGGCGATCTGCCGGGCGCCGCTGCGGCTCAATCGGCGTTGCTGCAACCACTTTCCGACGACTGTACCCCACAAACGTGTAGTACAGTCGTACCCCCACCAACAAGATGGGAGCGACTAAACGGCTCGTCCTATCGGCTATGGACACGATGCTGCTCGGTCTCGAGACGGTCGGTCCTCCGATGAACGTGCTCGCTGTCCTCGAGCTCGACACGGACCTGCCGCACAAGACCGCGCTGTTTATTCTGAATCAATTAGCTGCCTCGCACCTCGGGTGCGCCAGCCGGCGCCCGCGCCAGCCGCCGCCAGCCCAACCGCGGCGCCCCGTAGAAATCCTGAGCGCCGCGTACGCAGGTTTCGCTCGGTCCTTGAGCAGCCGATCCCCGCTTTCGGGAGAGCAACGATGCGCGAGTTAGAAAGCTTCTCCGTCGCGGACCGCCTCACGCAGATTCAGATCAGCGCAGGCTCACCCGAGGCCGCGGCGGAGGTACCCGCGCCGCCCTTATCCGCGACGCGGCGCCTGAGCCGACGGCCGCGCAGGCGCTGCACGCGCACGCGGCGAAGCTCGTCGCGCGGCGGCTGCCGCGGGACCGGCCCCTGTGGGAGGCGCACCTCGTCTCCTTCAGGGGCGCCGAGGGCGAGGGCGAGGGCAAGGAGGGGCGCGCGCCGCCGCGCGCCGCCCTCATCGTCCTCTGGTCGCACGCGCTGCTGGACGGCATGGGCGGCTTCGGCGTCCTCTCCTCCACCCTGGGGCTCGACGGCCGCGCCGACGGCGGCGCCGCCCCCGACCCCGCCGCGCCGCCAGCCCCGGCGCCGCCGCTCCCGCCCCCGGCACCGTCATCGACAGCAGCCCCGAAAGGCATCCGCACCCCCCACGCGCCCTTCTTCGGCCCCTCTGAGGGGGCGGGCTCGCAGCCTGTTCTTCACGCTGAGCTCCGCGGTGCTCTTCGCGGCGCTCCTCCTCGTCCTCGTCGGGCCCCGCCTCTTCGCCTCCCTCGCCGCCCGCCTCCTCGACCGCTGGCCCCCCGCGCCCCCGCACCCCGCCGCCGCCCCCCTCGCCCACGGGCCTGACTCCGTAGCCCTCCCCCGCTCCCGCCCCCCCGCCCGTCCACTCTTCTACCCCCGGGCCCTGATCCTGATCCCCGCAGGCGGGGCGGGTGCCTGCGCACTCGGCGGTGCACCCGGCCCCCCCGGAGCCGCGCGGGGCGCCCCCTGCCGGTGGCCTCCTCTCCGCTTTGGCGTACCCCTTCGCCTGGATCGCCGCCCACGGTCCGCCGGCCCGCGCCCTCCCCCTCGCCTCCCCTTCCGACGGAGCGGGCGCGCAGTGTCGTACGCGTGGCGCTGCGCCGGCCTGCTCTGCGAGCCGCGCGCCTCGCCGTTCTTCGAGGGGGCGCCCTCGGCGGGGCGGAGCGTGCAGCTCTCGCGGCCCGTGCCCCTCTCGGCGATCAAGGCGGCGGCGCGGGACGGGCGGCTCGGGTCGGGGCGCGCCCCGCCCACCGTCAACGACGCCGTCTCGGGCCTCGTCGCGGCGGCGCTGGCGGCGGAGGCCCCCGGCAAGGGCGACCGCGCCAAACGGCCCCTCTGCCAGGTCCGCCCGCGACCCGACGCGACCCCCGCGGGAGAAAAGAGGGGGAACGAGGGGCGGGGCGGCGCTGCGCAGGTGCCGGTGGACGTGCGGCGGCTGGTGGCGCCCCCGCACGGCGCCGGCAACGCCCTCGGCTTCCTCCGCATCCGCCTCCCCGCCGCCGTCGGCGAGCCCTCCGGCCCCGGTCCGCCCGCGCCCCGCCCCGCCCCGCCCCGCCCCGCCCGCCTGACCGCCGGGCGCGCAGAGCTGGGCCACGACCCGCTGCTGGCGCTGCGGGTGGGGCGCGTGGCCTCGCAGCTCCGCCGCGCCAAGCGCTCCCTCGAGCCCCTCGTCGTCCGCCCCGCCCCGCCCCGCGCCCCGCCCCGCGCACTGCCGCCCGCACCGCGCGCGGCGCCCGACGCCGCGCCTGCCGCAGGACTGGCGCATCGTGCGGCCCCCCCTCGCTCCCCGCCTCCGCCTCGGCCGCCGCCGCCGCCGCCGCCGGCCTCGAGCTGACCCGCCGCCCCGCCCCGCTTTTCTCTTCCCCGCCGCGCCCCGCCGCGCACAGATGGCGACCCTGGTGCGTCGGGGCCCGCCCCTCGCGCCTCCCACCCCGCCCTCGTCCCCAACGCCTCGTGCCCCGCGGCAGGGCGTGCTCCCCCTCTGGGTGCTGGCGGCGGTCTACCGCTTCTTCCTCTCCGAGCGCTCCATGATCCTCACCAACTGCCAGGCCCGCCCGCCCCCAGGCCCCAGGCCCGGCCCGGCCCAGCTGAGCCGGTTTCCTCCGCTCAGGGACCCTCGAGGCCCGTCTTCCTCGCCGCCCCCCCGTGCGCCCCTTTCCCCCCTTCCCCTGCCTTGCGTACCCCCTCTCACGCGCGGGGCGCAGGGGGGCGAAGCCGGCGCAGGTCGTCGGGCTCTGGGCCCTCTCCCCGCAGCCCTGCGAGGGCGGCTCCAGGTCCCCGCGCGCGTACCCCTCCCGCAGCCCCCGCCCGACGCGCGTACCCCCCGCAGCGCGTGCATCGTGAGCCTCAACGGGGAGGTGGGCGCCCTTTGCGCCTGCGCACCCGCCGCCCCCGGCCCCCCTGATCGGGGCCGGCAGGTGCGGGTGGCGTGGCACGGGGACGCGTCGGCGGGCCTGCGGCCGGCGCGGCTGGCGGCGGCCTTCGACGCGCTCGCCGAGCGGCACGTCCGCGGCGGCGGCTCCGACCTCGCCAAGGCCGACTGAGGCGCACGGCCCCGCCGGCGCTGGCCCCGGGGCGACGGCGACGCGTCCCGAGATTTAGTGGGCTGGGGATGGGATGGGGGAAGGGGTGGGGTGGGGCCGGGCTCCAGTGGGGTTTCAAAGAGCAACGAGATCATAAGTATCATGTCATCAGTAGCACAGAAGTCGGCGCCGGCTCTGCATGCCAGCGCCATTTCATTTAGTATAGTTCATTGTTTAGTCCCACTCCTCGTGAGCCTGCCGCATAGTACAGTATTAGTACTCTGCTTGGCTCACTTGGCTTTCTAATTTCGTGCCTGCGCGTCCTTCGAAATTTAACTTGAAATGTTTCCGAATTTCGAATTCATGATCCTCTTGAAAACCCGATCCCTTCGCTTCGGTGCGGGCACGGGTGTACCATATATAGGGATCGGCATGCTCGTTAATTATAACGTTTAATTTCGTAAACATTCGCAATTTGACGCGTATGCTGACGCGGGCCGGGTACTGCGTTGCCCGCGGCTGGCAGCTCCGAGCTCGAGCGAGCAGTTGCTCCGGCTGCAGCCTGGCAGACTGCCGGCGGGTCGTGTCGTTGATATAGCGCTAGCGATGGCTCTGAACGGTAGGCTGCTCGCCCGCATGGCGCTGCGTTCGAGCGGCCCGCTTGGCGGGCGGGCAGCCGCGGTTTCAGTTGTTCGGCAGCTCGCCGGGAGCTCGCATGCGCAGAGCATACCGCTGGTGCGCACGCGTACGCGTCGGCCGGGCACGTCGGAGCGAGAGAGATGACGCCAGCGCTGGTTCTCAGGGCTCGGGGTCGCCTGCAGCTGCCCGGCTCGAGCTTAAGCTTCGGGCGTGCTCGATCTCCTTAATCCATACGGTCCGGACGCGAGCGGAAGGTGCTCGGCTGGAGGCGCTGACACGCCCAGCAGACCGCCCCGCGCCCGCACGCGTACGCGCCCCTTGCGCCAGTTTGGCGCCGGAGTTTCGCTGCGGCAGCCGCTGGAAAGCTCACCCTGGAAGAGGCGCGAGCCGTTCAACCCGACCCCAGATGCAGACCGGGGCCGCGCTTCGCGCTCGCCTGATCTGGGTGCGCCGCCCAGGTGGCCAAGCACAACTCCCCCACGGATCTCTGGCTCGTGATACACGGCAAGGCGAGCCCGCCGCGGCGGCCGCCCGTTCCGCCCGCGCCCCGCGCTCACCCCCGGGGAAGGTCTACGACGTCACGGGCTTTGTGAAGGACCACCCCGGCGGCGAGGCGATCACCGTCAACGCCGGTGCCCCAGTACCCCCGCCTCCGCGCCTTACACCGTACCCACCGCGACGGCCTGCAGGCGGCGAGTCCACGGAGGACTTCGAAGCCATTCACAAGCCCGAGACCAAGGCCTCCCTTGCGGACTGGCGCGCCGCCGCCCCGCCCCGCCCAGCGTCTGCTCGTGTACCCCCGGGCGAGTTGGGGTACCGGAACCGCAGGTACATCGGCGACGTGGACGGCGACTTCGTGCCCAACAGCCGATGCGTCTCGCCTCCGAGCTGGATTCGGGGTACCCCCGCCCCTGCCCGTCCCCCTCCCCCATCCTTTTCCGCCGTCCGCGGGTCTCACCATCTCCAGCGGCCGGCGCCGCACCGGCCGCGGCGGCAGCGGCTGCCGCCGAGGCGTCGGGCGGCCCGCCCGTGACGCTGGATCCCAGGCACAAGGTCGCGGTTCGGCTCCTCGAGAGGGAGAACCTGACCCGCAACACGAGGCGGTGCGCCGCGCCGGCCTCCCGTCTGACCCGCCCCGCCCGAGGCCCCCTCGCGGGCAGGCTCCGCTTCGGGCTGCCCAGCGGGGAGCACGTGCTGGGCCTCCCCGTGGGGCAGCACGTCCTCCTCTCCGCTGAAGTCGCCGGCCGGCGCGCTCTCCCGCACCCCGTACCCCCCGGGGGGCTGAGCGAGCGCGCCCTGCCGCAGGCACGTCATGCGCGCCTACACGCCCGTCACCGCCGACGAGGTCCGGGGGTACTTCGACCTCGTCGTCAAGGTCCGCCGTCGCCCGCGTACCCCCCCCCCCCCCGATCCAACCCCGGTACTCCCGAAGGTCTACTTTGCGAACGAGCACCCGAAGTTCCCGGAGGGCGGAGCCTTCACCCAGGCGCGCGTACCCCTCGAGCTCCCCCCCCCCCCCGCCCCGTCCTGGACCGAGGTGGCCGCCAGCACCTGGAGGGCCTACCCTTGGGGGGTACCGTGGACGTACTGGGCCCCTTCGGCTCGATTATCTACCGGGGGCGGGGTGCGCGCGCGCCCCTCCCCGGGCCGCAGGGCCGCCGCGGGGCCCGACGCCGCGGCCTCGGCGGCCGCGCAGGCGAGTTCGACGTGAAAGGCGTGCGGCGGCGGGCGCGGCGCGTGGGGATGATCGCCGGCGGCTCCGGCATCACGCCCGTCTACCAGGTGCCGGCCCCCCGGCCGCCCCCGACCCTGACGCGCGGCTGCCGACTCTGCACGGGCGATGGCAGGTGGTGCGGGCGATGCTGGCGGACCCCTCGGACCCCACCGAGGTCTCCGTGCTCTTCGCAAACCAGGTGCCGCCCCGCTACCTTCCCCCCCTCCCGGCCCGCATTCCTCGGACCTGCCGACCTCGCCCGGGGGCAGAGCGTGGAGGAGGTGCTGCTGCGCGCGGAGCTGGAGTCCCTCGCCCACGCGCACCCCGCCCGCCTCCGCCTCCACCTCACCGTCGACCGGGCCCGCCCCGCCCCGCCCCGCCCCTTCTCCAGTCTCCTTTCGTTTGACGCTTGAGGGCGGCCGCAGGCGCCGGCGCCACCGGCGTTCAGCGTGAGCCCCTACTGCGGCGCCCGGGTGCCGCCCCTGCCAGCTGCGGGCTGCCCGCAAGGCCCCGCCCCGCCGGCTGATCGCAGGCGGGGCGCAGCCGGCCGAGTCGCGAGCATGGCCCTACAGCGTCGGCTTCGTCACGGAGGACATGATCCGGTGCCCTTCCCATTCATACTCCGCCCGGCGGCCCCTAGCTTCGGCCCCTGGGCCTCCCCCCGTTCCGCCCCTCCCCTTCTGACGCCGGGTTGCGTGAGGGGGCAGGGAGCACCTGCCGGGCCCGGCGGAGGAGGCGCTGGTGTTCATGTGCGGCCCGCCGCCCATGCTCCAGGGCGCCTGCATACCCGCCCTCCAGGTACGGTGCCCCTCCGCGCTGCGATGAACCGAGCGGCCACCGACGTCGACGCCCCGCCCCCGCCCCCGAACGTCTTTGGCGTGCAGAGGCGTGGTTTCAGAGCGGACCAGTACTTCTGCTTCTAGACCCAGCTGAAGCGCGACTCTAGCTATAGCTGCTCTGCTGCAGCTGAGCGAGCGATCTCGAGCTCTATCGACCGCGATCTAGATCTAGATCCGAGTGCACGTGCACCGGTACCTGCGCAATTGCGTGCGCAATTAATATTGCAAACACGTTGATATAAATAATTATAATTAAGGCGAGGCGCCGGCGCGGCTGTCAGGGCCCTTGGTGTGCACCCCCCCCAGGAGCATTTGCTTCAATTCCCGGAGGGATTGTTGTATATGGTCATGGTGCAAGGCAGGGGGCGGCGAGCGGGGCGCTCCTTGGTGGAACAAATACGTAGGCACATGCACCGGGCATGGCAGCGGCCAGGCAGGCAGTCCCTGGCAGCCGATCCTGGCATAGTGAACAGGAGCCCGGGGCGCGGCGCCGGCGAGCTAGTAGCGTAAGAGGTCTTTGTATCATACATACAAGTGGTTCGTGTGGCCGGGCGGGCTGCGCGCGCGCTGCCCTGGACGCGCGCCCGTCGAGCGTGCGGGCGCCAGCTCGGGCACTCAGATGCATGCCGGCAGCGCTCAAACCTACCACGGATGCGATGCTAGGTCGCTGAAGATGCTGCGCGCGCCCGACGCGGCCCAGCACTCGGTTTTGACGACAGCGTCAAGGGAGGGGGGGTGCAGTGAATTTTTCGACCGCGGGAACAGCCGGCGGCAGACCGCCGGAGAGCCGCCCCAGCCGGCCAAAACAGCGATAGCCTAGTGCACGGAGCTGCGGGCGCTCATTGCGGTTCGCCTCGCAATGAGCGGCTTCGAGATTTACATCGACCCGGAGATTCTGGAGGAGTATGTGGCTCAGAAGAGAAAGGCGAGGGAGATCGTGGCTCTGCTGCACGAGGAGCACCAAATCCAGATTTCGATGCGCGCCCTGCGCTACAAGCTCAGCGACCTCGACCTCTCGACGGACTACTCTCTCTCAAAGGAGGCAGTTTACGATGTCGTAGAAGAAGCGGCGACTTTGTGCGGCGACGGATACGGCTACGACGCGATCCGCGGGGCGCTCAGGGCCGCGGGCATCACTGTGGCGAAGTCTAGGATTCAGCACGCCCTCGCGGAGCTGGATCCGACGGGACGCAACGTTCGCCTGGGCGAGTTCGCGAAAAAGCGCAGGTCCATCCACCGCTCGACCTTCTACGGGTCCGCGCCGCCACGCCGCCCGTGCCGCACCGCCGCGCCGGAGGGGGAGGCCGGAGGGGCGGGCGGGGGGCGAGGGCTAGAGGTAGGGGCGGCGCTGGCGGAGGAGCCTGCGGGGGTCGGCGCCGGTGATGGAGTAGTCGGAGAAGAGCTCCTGGAGGGAGGGCGAGGCGGAGGCGGAGGCGGAGAAGGAGGAGCTGGCCGAGAGGGAGAGGGAGAGCGAGGAGGCGGCGAGGCGCGAGGAGCGCAGCGCGGCCGGCTGCCGCGCGCTCGCCGCCGGCGACCGGGGAGAGGGGGAGGAGGAGAGGGGGCCTTCGACGTCCTCACGGGTGCGCGCCTTCCGCGCGCGACGCGGCCCCGCGCCCCGCCGCGCGCGGCCCGAGCGGGCGGGCGGGCGGGCGGGCAGAGGCGGCGGAGGTGGACATGGGCGTGGGGCGGGAGGAGGCGGCGGCGGTGGCGGCCCTGTGCCCCCGCATCGAGGCGCTGGCCGTCGCCATGCCCCACTCCCTCCTCCTCGCCGGGGCGCCCTCCCTACCCTGCCTCGTCGAGCTCCACACAGTCGTCTTGAGCAGCCGCAGGACAACGTCAACGGGGCGGGCGTTGAGCATGTCCGGCTTGAAATGCACAGGCGGCGCATCCGGGCTGCCCTTCCTGTGGATCACGACACGTTCGATTTCTCCCGCGGGCACGGAGCCCGCCGCGGGTGCCGCCGGTGCCGCCATGTTCAAAAATTTGCCGCCGAGTTTGAATTGACGTATACCGGGGGGGGGGGTTGCACACGTTAGTCCCTGATACGCGGCGTCTTACGTCCCTCCGCCGGCGTCTTATAATTAATAATTACGTCTCTGCGCATCATGCTGCGCATGCTGATTCATGCATATATATATGCATATGCGCATGCATGCGCATGCGCATGCCCCCCCCCCACTGGGCCAGTAGGCCCCCACCGTGGTCCGTGGCACGCCGGCGCCGTGTGTGACGCCCCTAGGCCTCCGCCTTCGAATTCTTCGAATTCCGAGTTCGGTTTCGAATATTCGAATAATTAATTATAATTCGAATTAACCGAATGACGTCGACGGCCCTTTGCCGGGTACCAAGTTACTTCCACGACTCAATTGCAAGATCGATCTAGACTCTAGCTTGAGAGTCAAGACTCAAGACTCAAGAGTCGCGGCGGTTCAATGCACGAGTGGCCGTCGGCACTGGCCGTCGGTGGCCGATCGCGTTTCGCGATCGACAAGCGCGCGCTATTAATATTGCGACTCCGGTGCCGACGAATCGCAAGCGCTTTCTTAGGCAGAGAATCCCACCGATTCGAGATCCAGAGTAAGCTTTTAAGATTGGTCGGTCTGCGCAGAACTCGATTGGTCGGTTTGCGCAGGGAAATCAATCGACATATATAGATATCTGACGCAATTCGCATCCTCCGATATCGATATCCGCGGCCGATGATCGATATCGAATCATATTACTGTATCGATGGATCGATCAGTGAATCCGACACTGAATCGATTTTGCTGCTTTAATTTTATTATTAAATAGTATGACGCAACGCGGACCGGAGCGCGCGTTCAACTGTTAACGTTGTTAAATGCATTTGAATCGAATTGACAGTTCAGAACTTCCATTTATGAATCGCAATAAAGCGACATAGCAGTTATGATATATATATAGAACTAGTACTAGTTCTTGCATAATAAGTACGCCTACCCCCCAAGTTAAGCGATTGCCGTCCTGGAAGCGTCCTGGCCCCTGAGCCGGTTTTCGCTGTCGCGCGGCGCGCTCACCGTGGCACCGGCGTCACCGCCGCTCAGCGGTTACCTGTCCCGTACTAGCCTATAGTAGGCACTGCTAGGCAGCACTAGTACTGTACTACCGTAGTGACTGTGGGCTAGCCCAGTGCATCTTTCCGAAGTTCCAACTTCAAGCTTGCCAAGTTGGCAAGTTTGCGCCGCGGCGCATCATCCAGGACTTCCGCCAGGCCTAGGTTGGTCCCGTGCGCTTCAGCGGCTTCACTGCGCGATCGAACATCTGCACGTGCCGCCACACCGACCTCCCAGCTGCTTTCCCAGCACTTGCAGCAATGCCGCTGAGACTTCGGAAGATTCTCGCGTTCAACCCCTCGGATCCTGCAGCTGAGCCGAGCCAGGCGTCCCCGGCCGCGAGCCCGACTGGGGCGCTCTCGGTCCCCGTGCGGCTCACACCTTCCCCTCCATCTCCGCGGGACTCGCATCCGAAGGCGCCCCGCGCCCCGCGCTCGTTCGGCAAGCGCGAGGCCGGCGAGCTGGACGACATCGCCGCGGAGCCAGCGCCCGCGAGTCCCCCTTCGGACGAGGATGTCGCCATGGAGGAGGCGGAGCCGAACAGCACCGAGTTCTTCCTCGGGCAGCTCTGGGAGGCAGTCGCCACGAAGAACGTAATGACCAAGGTGCGGCCCCGCCCCCGTCCCGACCCGATGGAACGGCCTCCTCACCACGCGGCTGCAGGACACGTACTGCAGGCTGCACGCGGCGCTCTTCCGCGCGCTGCGGACGACCTTCAACGCCGACGAGGCGTCCGCGACGGCCGACAAGGACTGGACCGCCGACGCAAGCGGCAAGGACCACCTCGACCGCAAGGCCTTCTGCGGCTCCATGTCGTCCCTCGCCCAGAAATGTGAGCCAGCCGCGCCCCGCGGCGGCGCGGCCGGCGCGCTGACGGGCCGGCGCGCAGGCGTGCACCCGGCGACGGACGGGCGCTCGGTGGCCGAGTTCCTGGGCGCGCTGGTCGAGGCGGTCACGGGCGTCGACTCGAGCGGGCGCCGCCCCGTCCGCTTCCTCCGCGACTGGCCCGACGTGCCCCTCGGGGCCGTCCTCGGCGCCGTCATCCGCATCCGGAGCGCGGCGATCACGCCGATGCCGCCGCCGCGGGCGCAGTCGCCGGGGCGGCAGCGCAGCGGCAGCACGGGGGAGGCCGGCGAGGGCGAGGCGGCCCTGGAGGACCACGTGATGCTCTCGCAGCGGCGCGCGCGGCGCTCGTGGCAGGGCGGCTCCTCGAGCTCCATCGCCCTCCGCCGCTTCGCCGCCGCCAACGCCGCCCTCCGCAAGGCCTCGGGCCGCTCCCTCTCCCCCAGCGTCGGCCGCGAGCGCCCCAACACGTTCGCCCGCGAGGCCGCCTCCTTCTCCGCCGAGTGCTGAGCCCCCGGGGGCCCCGCCGCCCCCGCCCCCGGGCCCTTCTTCGCGGCGCCATCCCAACTTTTCCCTTGTACATGCATCCCAAGCCTCGCTCCTCGCCTTTCGGAGACCGGTAGAGCCTAGAGGTTCTATTTATGCGGTGCCGAGCGTCCGGCCGCGCTCGCCCCAACCACCGGCCGCGGGCTCCCTTTGTCTTTGTTCGGTGGCCGCGGCCTCGTCAGCTTGTTTTCTCTTTTTTAGAGTCCTTGTATATACAGCTACGGCTCGTTCCATTGGCACGTAGGATGCACAATCTTTTCCAGGTTCAGTGAGCTGGACTCGGTATCCCAGTGTGCATATTTTCGATCATCCCGCAGCACAGCCCTCGCTTACGAAGCATTCATTGCGTCGTCCGTGCCGCATACGTTTCATAACTGTCGCAGTGTAAGTAATCATTCTGGGGTAGTATTTCCTTACTGAATCGATCCTTCAACCAGCTTATTTTAAAATTTGAAATTGAGGATATCGAATTACAATTAACAAGAATGTGAACATCGATGCCGCGCATGCCCCGGCCGGCGCCCCGCCTGAATCCGAAGTGCCGCACATGCCCAGCCGCCGAAGGCGACGGTTGCGGTCCGGATCCCACCGTGGCACCCCAGGCATATTTGTACGTACATGTAACCAGCCCTGAGCCCCCCACGAGCCCTGGCAAGGCGCAAGGGCGCTTCTTACTGCAGCTACAGCGCTAAGGCGATCGGTCCAGGCAGGCAGGGCCCTGGCAGGGGCCACGAATATCTTCTCCTCGTCCGACGGCTCAGGGGGCGCCCTCCGCCTCGGACGGGCCCTCGAGAGCCGCTCCCGCCGCCGCCTCCGCCGCCACGGCGGCGACCTCGGCGGCCGCCGCGCCGGACTCGGAGGCCGCCGAGGGGGCGCGGGGCGAGGGCGGCGCGCCCTCCGCCTCCGCCCGCGGCTCGAGGCGCGCGAGGAGGGCCGCGGGCGGGCGCCGAGCCCGAGGGCGGGCGGGCGGCGAGGGGCGGCGCCGAGGGGGCCAGGAAGGGGGCCCCCGAGGGGCGGCGCGGCCCCTCGCCGCCGCCGTCGAGGCCCAGCGCCGCCGCGTCGATCGCCTCGTGCGCCGCCGCCCGCGCCCCCGCCTGCGTGAGGCGGGCGCCTGCATCAGGCCCGGCGGGGCGGGGCGGGCCGGGCGGGGCGGGCGCCGGCTCGCCTGCGACTCGCTGAGGACGGAGGGCGGCCGCGAGCCGCCGTCGCCGTCGCTGCCGGGGGCCGACGCCGACGCCGACGCCGCCCGCACGGGCCCCTCCGCCTCCTGGACCAGCACCTGCCGGGGCGCGGCCTCGTTGGGCGGTTGGCGCGAGGGAGCAGAGGGGAGTGGGGGGTACCGGGAGGGCCTGGGGCGGCTCGCGGGCGCCGTGGGTGACCTCCAGCGCGTCGGGCTCGCGGTGTACCCCCTCGTAGGCGAGCGTGTACCTGCCGCCGCCCCGCCGCGGCTCGTCGGCGGGGGCGCCCTCCCTCTCCTCCCCCATGCAGGGCGGGGCGCGCACGAGGCGGGGGGCAGGGCCTGGCCGGGCTGGAGGGTGGCGGGGACGGGCCCGAAGCGGCCCGAGGCATCCACCGGCACCGGGCCGTGCGCCAGCGCCACCGCCAGCCTGCCCCCCCGTCAGAGCAGCGGGGGGTAGAGGCGAGGGAGGGGGGGTAGAGGGGCGCGCACGTCCCCAGCTTGAGGCGGAAGCCGTCCGGGTTGAGCTCGCGCCCCCAGAAGGGCCGCGGCGCCGAGCCCGAGACCGAGAGCTGCCGCGCGCGCGAGGGCGTCGGCCGCTGGCCGGCGGGGGCGGAGGGGGGGGGGTACCTGGATGGGCTCCTGGACCGAGCCGCTGGGGAGGTTCACGGAGCGCGGGGCGACCTCGAAGCGCGGCGCCAGCGAGGGCGAGGCGGTCCGCGCGGGCGGGGCCGCCGCCGGGCCGGGGGGCGGCCGCCGGGGCGGGGCCGGGGCGCTGGCGGGGGGCCCGAGACGGGCCGGCCTCCAGCGGGGGCCGCGGGCGGCCTCGGCGGCCGGCGGGTCCCGGCGCCGACGGACCGCCCGGGGGACTGCGCACGCGCCGTTGGGCCGGGGGTACGTGACAGGCTTCCGAAAAGCGGGCGTACCCGGGGCGGGGAAGGGGCCGACCGCTGCGGGGAGATGCGGGGCGACTGCGGGAGCGGGCTCAGGGGGAGGGGGCCCGGGGCTGCCGGGGCCGGGGGGTACGGGGCCGCACGGTGGGGGGGGAGAGGCTGCCCCTCTCGACGGCGGCCACCAGGTCCTCGAAGCGGCGGCCCTGCGGGGGAAGGAAGGGTCAGGGCCCTCTTCCACCAGCGCATCCCCGCCGCCCCGCCCCGCGCGGAGGCGGCCCGGGCGCCGGCTCGCTCGCCTGGCGCTCCGCCTCCGCCTTGAGCCAATCGAGCTGCTCGAGCGGCATGCGCCGCATCGCCGGCGCCAGCACGGGGCCCTTCACCCGCCGCGCCTGCTCCCGCACCAGCGGCGCCTGCGCCCGCCGCGCGCGCCGCGTCAGGGCCTTCGCCCCGGCGAGGGCGGGCGCGGGCCTGGGCGGGCGGGCCTGCCAGGAGGAGCGTGAGGACTTGGCGAGGGCGATGGACTGCGCCTGCTCCGCCTGGTACCGCCGCATCCGCTCCAGCACGGACTCCCCCTCCCCCGCCCCCCCCGCGGGCTCCGCGCCGGCGCCGGCGCCGGCGGCGGAGCGGGGCCCTCGCCCGGCGGCCGCGGCCGGACCGTCCCGGGCACGGTCACGATGTCCGTCCCGTTGTGGCGCCGCGGGTCCGCCGGGTGCCTGCCAGACGAGCCCCGGTTTCAGACGCGGGAAGAGTCGCGGTAGAGGGGGTGGCACCAGACTGTGATCTTGCGCTTCGGCGGCTGCGGGGCGGACGGCGCCGGGGGCGGCGTCGGCGCCGGCGGCGCCGTCAGGATCTCGAAGAGCCGGAACGGTTCCTCCTTCCCCAGGTACGGCTGCGCGGGGGGTACCGCATCGGCGGCGGCTCCTGGGACCATCCGGGGCGGCACGGCGCACGCGGAGGTCCCAGTAGAGGCGCACGAGCTGCTTGAGCTCGTCCTCCGCGCGGCCGACGATCTCCTCGATCCCCTCCCACGGGCCCGGGACGTCCGGTACCCCCTTCCGGGAGTGCGGGGGCGGCTCCTCCGGGGGGTACTGCTCCGGGGGCGCGGGCGCGGTGGAGGGGTACGCGAGGGGCGGGTAGGGCTGCGGCGGGTAGGCGAAGCCCGCCTGCGGGGGGTACGGGTGGGGGTGCATGCCGTGGTGGGCGTGGAAGGCGAGGTAGGGGGGCAGGGGCGGCTGGGAGGCTGCGTAGGCGGCGCCGGAGGGGAGGGCGGAGCGGGAGCGCGCGAGCTGGATGCCCGGCGCCGGCGGCTGCAGGTACGGCGACTGCGGGGGGGGCGCGGAGGGTGAGCCGGGGGGCGGGGGCGCGGGGGAGGGGGGGAGGGGGGTACGGCGCACGTCGGGGTCCTGGGGCGGCTCGGGCGGCTTGATGCGGGGTACGGACGCGGTCGCCGCGGCTTGGAGCCGCAGGGGCCGGTACACCTTGAACTCGTGGGGCAGCATCCAGCGCGGGTCGTACCCCTCCGGGAAGGGGGCGGGGGGCGCCTTCCGGCGCGGCCGGCGGCGAGCGCCCTTCGCGGGGGGTACGGGTCCCTTCTTTCGGCCCCTCTTGGGGGCCGGGGGCGGGGCCTGCTCGGCGAGGGGGCCCCGGAAGGTGTGCCCGTGCATGTTGAAGACCCGCCGCGGCTTCGGCGGGCGCCTCAGCTCGTGCACGAGGGGGGGTATGCAGACGACCCCGGACTGCTGCAGCGCCTGCCGCGTGCTGAGGGGGGCGTCAGGCGGTGCAAGGGGGTGCGGGGGGCAGGGGGGTACGGGCGGACAGGTAGGCGCGGAACGCGGACTGGATGCAGGCGGCGGACTCCTCGAGCAGGGCGCGCTGGAAGGCGCGGGCCCGGCGGCGGCCGGCGTGGCCCCTGTACGCCGCCTGGATCCGCACAGCCGCCGCCATGACCTCGCTGTGGCTGGCCACCGGCGCCTCCAGCGCCGGGTGCTCCGCAGCTGCCCCGCCGTCGCGGTCGGCGGGCGTGCGCGGCGGCGGGCGGCGGGCGCGGCGGGGCCCGCGCACCGTCTGGCGGCGGCTCCGTCCAGCTGAGCTCGCCCTGGTGCATGATCCAGTCTGCAGCGACGGTGAGGGGCCGGCGCGAGAAGCGGGGCGGGGCGGGGCGGGTCGGCAGCTGCGCGCGGACCGCCTTCGGGGACATCCTGAGTGCTCTCGCCCGTCACGAAGTTGTGGTAGTAGGTCGAGCGGGACAGCGGGTCGAAAAAGTCCATCCAGTAAGGCGGCGGGACGCGGACGGCGTAGCCGCGGCCGTCCTCGACGCGCTTCTGCACCTCCTTGAGGTACAGCAGCAGCGGGTGCGTGTAGCAAACGACGCCGCTGTACTCGTTTTCGTAGTACACGACGCCGCCCGCGTCTATGTTGTACTTCCAGCCCGGCGGCAGCCCCGTGTGCTCCTCCATGTCGTCAGCCGGCGGCGGGGGCGCCGCGAGCGCGCGCTGGTCCTCCTTGACCAGCATCGCGACGCTGAAGTCCAGTTCACTCAGACGCGATGCTGTGCGCTTCAGGTGTCGTTGAGCTGTTTCAGTAGCGCTATTGAGCGGATGCGAGCAGCTGGGACCGCCCTAGTGGCGCTGCGGGCGCCGCACCAAAATTGCTTGAGGGGAGCAATCGCGAGGGGGGTAGGGGCACCCTTCACACGAGCCGGCCCCATCACGTTGCAGCTGCGCGCCTCTGCAATCGTGGGCCACTGGGCCATCTGCGTCAATTGCGTTAAGACTGCGTGCGGGCGCAGCGCCAGCGTGGTCCGGCAGCGTTCCTGGGATCCCTTGAATTCCCTTCACACGCAAGTCCCGCTTAGCCCCAAGGCCGCCAGGCGAGCGCCGCCAACGGATGAGTTCAGTCGAATGCGATGCGGCGTCAGGCTTCGCGCAGCTGCCGACGGAGCTCGGGCTGCGCTGCTTCGCGCTCCTTCACAAGCCCGACTTGGCCCAAGCGGCGCGCGTCTCGCGGGCGTGGCATGGCCTGGCGCAGGACCCTTCGCTTCCTCAGAACCGCACCGTGGCGGCGATCGTGCTGCCCGCCTTCTGCGAGGCGTCCCTGAAGACGGTCCCGCGGGCGACGACGCTCGAGGCGCTCTGCAGAGCGCTGCGGGCGCCGCGGCACGCGGAGCTCGAGGAGCTCGACCTCTCGCTGCTGGTGACGAGCTACGTGCACGGGCGGGGGCCCCGCGTGGAGGCCCTGCGCGCCGCCCTCGCGGCCGCCGGCCCGCAGCTCCGCCGCCTCCGCTACCGCGTCTTCGCCAGCGAGCTCGACGTCCTCACGGGTGCGCGCCTTCCGCGCGCGACGCGGCCCCGCGCCCCGCCGCGCGCGGCCCGAGCGGGCGGGCGGGCGGGCGGGCAGAGGCGGCGGAGGTGGACATGGGCGTGGGGCGGGAGGAGGCGGCGGCGGTGGCGGCCCTGTGCCCCCGCATCGAGGCGCTGGCCGTCGCCATGCCCCACTCCCTCCTCCTCGCCGGGGCGCCCTCCCTACCCTGCCTCGTCGAGCTCCACTGCGATGCGCGCCCCCGCCGCATGCGCACTCGCCCGTTCCAGGCCGGCGCCTTACTCCGCGCTCCCGCAGTTCGTCGCGAAGCCGCAGCCGCTGGCGCGCTTGCTGTCGGCGTACCCCCGCCTCCGCGCCCTCGGGAGCGCCCGCATCTACGCCGGGTCAGTCGGCGCGCGCGCGCGCCCGTCGCCCCTGGCCCGGCCCGGCCCGGCCCGGCCTCGACTGACGGCGGGGCGGGCGGGGCAGGTGCGAGCTGCCGTGGACGCGCCGCGCCGGCCTCCGGGTACACCGCCTCGAGATCGGCGAGCTCCCCCCCGACCTCCACGAGGTCCGCTGGCCCCGTACCCCCCCCCTTCCATGTCCCAGCTCAGTGGTGCCTGTGCCCCCGCAGCCGGTGCTGGCCTCGATCCCCGCCTCCGGCGTCGACGAGATCTGCGTCATGGCCGCCTCGGTGCGGCGTGCACCGGTACCCCCCTCTCTTCCCGCCACCCCGGCGAGCCGCGGGGCCAGGTGAGGGCGGAGGAGCTTGCGGGGCGGTGGCTGCCGCGTGTGGGGCGCCACCTGCGCGCCCTCGACCTCGACTCCATCACCTTCGGCGGGCCCGCGGGCCCCCGCCCTCCTACAATCCCCCCCTCCCCCTCCCCGACCTCGGAGGCGACGGGGGCGGGGGCGGGTGCGGGGCGGCAGGTGCAGCGAGGCGGTGCGGCGGGAGTGCCCCGCCCTCGAGCTCGCCCAGCTCCGCTTCTCCAAGCAGGCCCGCCCGCCCGCCCCGCGCCCCCTCCTCCCGCCCCGTCCCGCGGCCCGCGGCCCTCCCCCTGACTCCTCCCTGCAGGGCCTGGTCGCCAGCGAGTACCTCGGGCACGCCCAGGCGCGCCCCGCCCCGCTCTCCCCCGCTCGTTCGGACTGCGCCTCGTCTTGACTCTCGCCCCGGGCCGCGGCGCGGGGGCGCAGGCGGTGCTGGAGGAGGCGGCGGCGCTGGGCCCCCGCCTCACCGCCCTCTCCCTCGCCGGTGCCGCCCCCGCCCCCGCCCCGCCCCTTGCTTCCTTCCGCGACGCGCCGCTGACGCGTGCGCGGCGCGCGCGAGCAGACCTGCCGTACATGCGTCTGGCGTCGCTCCTCGGGGCCCTGGGCCGCGCCGGCGAGGGGGCGGCGCCGGCGCCCCCGTTCATCCGCGCCCACCGCTCCTCCCTCTACGACGACGAGGCACGTGCCCCGCGCCCCGCGCCCGCGCCCTCCGCCGCCGCACGCGAACGCAGCGCAGGTAAAGGCGCTGCCGGGGTACGGCCGCCACCGGCCTTTCCGATGGATGCTGGAGCCGGGGGTGGGCGGCGAGGCGGAGGCCCGGACGTCGACGTAACTATCGCCTCAGAAGCGGGCTCGAATCCTTGTATCTGAAATTTCAAATAGCATCGTGGATCAGCTGGTACTGAGAAACACAAAAAGCGAAATTGCCAGTTGAATTCGAACGCGTCTTTCGCTATTCCCGCTAAATGAAAGCAGCAAATTGTGACAATACTGCTCAACCAACATCAAAAAGAAACCTAGCTGTGAGCCTGTAACTTCGCAATCTAGCAGGCGTAGCCATCAAGCACTAACCAGGAAAAAAGGAAAGATGCAGGTACAGAGCCATATCAGAGCGTCTCATGGGGTTAGGCCCTTGGGATCGAGGGGCTGTGCCCCGAGACGCATTCGCAGAGGCTTGGTATCGGAGGCGGCGGAGGGCCCGGGAGGGGCGGCTGGCGGCGGCTGGAGGTAGAGCCGAGGCGGGGGGCCGGAGGCGGGGGGCCGGAGGGGCGGGCGGGGGGCGAGGGCTAGAGGTAGGGGCGGCGCTGGCGGAGGAGCCTGCGGGGGTCGGCGCCGGTGATGGAGTAGTCGGAGAAGAGCTCCTGGAGGGAGGGCGAGGCGGAGGCGGAGGCGGAGAAGGAGGAGCTGGCCGAGAGGGAGAGGGAGAGCGAGGAGGCGGCGAGGCGCGAGGAGCGCAGCGCGGCCGGCTGCCGCGCGCTCGCCGCCGGCGACCGGGGAGAGGGGGAGGAGGAGAGGGGGCCGGGGGGCAGCAGCTGGGGGGAGGAGGCGGCCCGGGGGAGCGAGGCGTCCCCCCGGGCGAGGGCGAAGACGGGTACCCCGCCGGAGCGGGCCGAGTGGTCGACGGGGGGGGCGGGGCCAAACGAGGAGAGGGTACCCCAGGAGGGCTTGCGGAGGCTCATGGGGCGGCGGGTGAGTTGGAGGGGCGCGTGGAAGAAAGGCGCGCCGCCGGCCCCGGCGCCGTCCTCTTCGTCCTCCACCGCCCCCATCTTCAACTGGCCCTGGGGGAGGGGGGGGGGGTACTCAGCCTCGCGAACGTTTGGCGGGCTGAATGGAGGGGTGTACCCCTCCCAGGACGCCGTCGACCTCCCACCCCATACCCTTCTTGAAGACGAACCGGAGCACGCGGTCGCCCACCTGCGCGGGGGGGCACGGTGAGGACGACGGGCGGGTCGGGGGGGGGGCGGGGGGTACGGGGGCGGCGCGCACGGCCCGGATGACGATCGCGTCGCGGGAGAGGCGGCCCTGCCGGTCCCCGCACGCCTTCAGCACGTACACCGCCCAGAACGCGGCCTGCGCCCGGGGTCAGCGGCTCGGGGAGGAAAGGGGGGTCCTCGAGGATCCGAACCCGTATCCTGAGCCGCGCGAGCGGGCTGCGGCCCTTGATGGCCGGGGGGCGGGCCGTCGGGAGGGGCTTGGGGCCCGGCGCCCGCTGGGCCGCGGGCTGGGTGGGGAGCCGGAGCATGGACGAGGGGCGCGAGGGGGGCGGGGGTACGCCGTTGAAGGACTCGATCCGGACGCGCTGCGTGGCCGCCGGCGTCTGGGAGGGGCCGGCCGCCCCCTGTCCCTGCGGGGACCACCGAGCTCAGCGAGACGGGTACAGGATTTCCGAGGGGTACACACATTCGGAAGGTCGAGATCGGCGCGGTTGAGGCGGGCGCGGCGGGCGGAGCCGTCGAGAAGCATCCTGTAGATCTCCTGCGGGCGTACCCGTCAGAAGGAGGGGTACCGGCAAAGAGGGCGCCGGCGAGGGGAAAGGCCCCCGGTGCACCTGCACGGAGACTCTGCTGGGCAAGCCCCTGTCGTTGAAGTACTCTGGGGGTACGGCACTCTTCGACGGGAAGGGCGAGCTTGCGGCGGGGGGGCGGCAGAGTTACCGAACAGCACTCTGTCCAAGGGCTCGCAGAGGGTACGCGCGATTCCGAGCTCGAACTGAGCGCGTGGGTCGGGAGGGGGGGGGCACATTGCGATATCGATGGGGCTCGCGCACCTCGGCGAAATCGATGTCCCCCGACCCGTTTGTATCAAAGAGCTTGAACAGCCGGTAGCACTTCGCACCCCCCAGTAAGCTCGATTGGGGATACCCCCGCCAGCGGGCGGGTTCACCAGAGCGCGATCGCTGACTCCGAACTGGACCAGAGCTTCGATGAAGTCTTCCTTCGGGCACGTCCCCGTACCCTGCGCACCGGAGGTTTACTTGGGGTTGGGGGTTGGGGGGGGGGGGGGGGGGGGGGGGGGGCCGAGCGCGGGGGTACGGGGCGCTGACGCACGCAGGAGAGGCCCATGAAGATGCGCTTGAACTGTCCGATGTTGCGCAGGTTCACCTGCTTCCGGAGCTCCTGGATGATCTGCGGGGGGCGGGGCGCGCGGCGTCAGTCCGGCACTGCGGCAGCGGCTGCCCGCGGCCCGCGGCCCGCGGCGGGGGTCCGCGCCGCCCGCGCCGGCGCCGGGCCCCTCTCGCCTGGCTCTTGTTGATCTCCGCACGCTCCAGCCCGCCGTTGCTCAAGAGAACCTGCGCGGGCGCGCGGCGCGATCAGAGGGGGCGCGATGCGGGGGCGCGGGGCGGGCGACGGCTCGGGGCATCCCCCAAGCTCGCCCCAAGCTCGCCTTGACGGAGCCCTTGTTCTTCGGCTCCAGGAGGGGCACGAACGCCGGGGCGCGGGGCGCCGGCGCGACGCCGGCCGCCGGGGAGGCGCTGCGAGGGCTCGCGCCCCTGAACGTCCCGCTGTCCGCTTTCTTCGCCGCCTCCGCAGCCGTTGCCGGCTTGGGGGAAGAAGGGCCTGCCGCGACGCCGGCGCTCGCTGGCCGCGCCTGCGCATCAGCGGTCAGCGCGCATGACCGCAGCCGCTGGCTACTGCGCGCGGTTAGGCCGCTAGCCGCCGCCGAGAACGAGGAGCCAAGCTGAGACTAGGGATCTTGCGTGGCAACTGGCAACCCGCCGATCCCCGCACGCAGCGTGCTGGGCGCCTCTTGTCAAAATTGTCGATTGGGTTGGCCAGAAGGTCGCGTGGGCCGCGCGGGTGACATTGCACGCTCTAGCTTGCCTCTAAACGCTCTTGGTCGATGCATGGCGGCCCGGAGCTAGCGACCTCAGGCGTGTGGAGCTTCGGGTAACGCACCCTCCGCGCGGGAGGCGCCGGCACGGCGGCGGGCTTCGGCGGCCCCGCATTAAGGACGATCTTCATGGCGAGGCGGCGGGCGCGGCGACCACGCCGCCGCCGGCTGCTGTGCGATATTGCAGTATCCCCCGGCTTCGTTCGCTTTCAAGTTCAAGTGCGGTTTCAAGAAGAATGGCGCGCTCGTTCGCGGCGAGCGCGACGCTCATAGCACGCGATCGGATGCTGCTCCTCGGCGGCTCGAATTCTGCCGCCTCGGTTGACCTAGCGCGAGTCAAAGGTACGGCGTTCGATTCCTTTGTCTTCGAGGGCCTTTTAGCATGGTTTCGATTCCAGGCAACGAGATCGATATCGAGACCGTCGAGCTGCGCGGAGAGGCGCCAGCCGTACGCGCCGCGACGCTCGCAGCGTCGCGCGGTGCCTCCGTCGTCTCCAGCCACGTCGGCGCTCTCGTTTTTGGCGGCAGCTCCTCGACGGCAGTGTTCCGCATCGACTGCGGTGCCCGAGGCTCCCCAGCGCGTTTTACCTCTATATCTATATATATTGCTCCGCCCTCGCACTGCGGCAGCGCGCGCTCGTCAACCGGGCTTTCCTTCTTTTCGAGCTGGGCGTCACTTGTTTGGGTTCGCAGACAGCTGGATTGTCGAGGCGCTTCCTTGCCTTCCTTCCCTTTCCGCCCCGAGCCCTCGCGCGGGGTGCGCCGGTGCCGCCGGCCGCGGGATCCTCCTTCCTTGTCGGGCCCGAGCTGAATTCGAAGCGCGTGCGGCAGGCACGCGTCTGTCATGGTCGGGGATCTCATGGTGGTGGTCGGCGGGGCGAGGCTCGAGGCCGAGCCGGCCGCCGGCCAGGGCCCCGCGGCCGCGGCCGCCGCATCCCCGCGGCCGCGTCCTCCGGCGGCAGGCGCCCCGCCCCTCCTCTGCGACGTGCACTGCCTCCACGTCGGTCCGCGCTTCAGCTTCTGTCGCTACCGCCGCCACGGCTCCGCCCGGCCGGGCTGGCCCGGCTCATGATCAGCGCGTCGGACCGGGCGGGCAGACGTGGAGGGCGGGAGCGAGTGGATGGAGCCGGCGGTGCGGGGGCACGCGCCGGCGGGGCGGCGCGGGCACAGCGCCGTCGCCCTGGGGCACTGCGTGCTGGTCTTCGGCGGCCTCGCGGAGCGCGGCGTCTACCTCGACGACCTCCTCGTCCTCGACCTCGCCTCCGGTCCCCTCCCCGCCCCCTCTTCCTTTCTTTCTCTCTTACTTCCTTACTCTCGCGCGCTGCAGAGGAGGCGCGCTGGCGGCAGGTGGAGACGCGCGGGGCGGGGCCGTCGCCCAGGGCCGACCACCACGCGGCCGTCGTGGGCTCGTGCCTGCTTGTGGCGGGCGGGCACGGCCGCGCCGGCCCCGCCCCCGACGCCTTCCTGCTCGATCTCGGTGCCCGCGCGCCCGCTTAAGCTTGGAATTTGATCCCACGGCCGGGGCCGCGGCCATGGCGCCGCCCCTCCGATCCAACCTCGCCGGCAGAGACGATGGCGTGGGCGCCGGTGGCGCCGGCGCCGCGCCTGCCCGCCCTCTTCGGGGCCTCCGTCGCCCTCCTCCGCAACTCGCTCCTCGCCCTCGGCGGCTGCGCCCGCGGCCGCCCCCGCGACTCCCGCCACATCTACGACCTCGGTCCGCACCCGGATCCGCATCCGCCCCGCCCTTAAGCTTCCCGCCCCGCCAACGCGTGCGTTCCGCAGGGCCGGCGCTGGAGGGCCCGGACACGCTCTCGGGGGACCTGTGGGCGGCCCGCGCCGAGGGCTCCGACCTCCTCCTCGTCCCCCGCGCCGGCGGGCCCGCCTCCCGCGCCCACGCCGTCCGCCCGCCCACCCGCCCTGCTCGTCCCGCCGCGATTCGATCCGAGGGCGCCCCGCAGGCCGTCCTCCTCGCCCGCGGCTGCCCGTGCCTCGCCGGGGCGCTCGCGGAGGCGGCCGCCGCCGCCGCCAGCGCCGCCGCCGCCCTCCCCGCCATCCCCGTCGACCTCTCTCCGGCGGAGCTCGAGGCGGCGCTCTCGCTCCTGTACGGGCGCCGCGCGGAGTCGGGGGCAGACGGAGATGCGCCCGCCCTCGAGGCGGCCCACGAGGCCCTCCTCCGGCTGAGTGCGCCCGCCCGCCCTCCCGCCCGCCCGCGGCCGCCCGCCCCGACCGGCGCCACGTGACGTCCGCAGGCCGCTGCCGGTGCTCTGGGGAGGCTCTGGGTCCGGACCCCGGCCCCGGCCTCGCCCGCCTGCTCTCCGCCCCGCCCCCGCTCCCCTTCGGTGCCCCGCCCGCGGCCCCGGCCCCCGCCCTGCGCAGGCCTCCTCCGCCTCACCCCCGCGGCGGGTCCAGACGCGACGCTCGTCTGCACCGGCGACGGCGCCGAGATCCCCGCGCACCGCGTGCGTCCCCATTGCTTCGGCGCCGCCGGCGTCCCTCTCACGCCGCGCGCGCCAGGCGGTGCTGGCGGCGCGGGGCGCGTTCTTCCGGGCGGCGCTGCGCGGGGGCACGCGGGAGGCGGCGACGGGGCGCGTCGCCCTCCGCAACTGGACCCGCGCCCCCGCCGGCGTCCTCCTCCGCTACCTCTACACCGTGCGCCCTGCGCGTGCCCGGGCGCCCTCGAGCTCACGGCTCCGGATCCGGAGTAGGACCGCGTGGAGCCGGAGTCCGCCGGCGGCGCGGACGATCGCGGCGCAGCGGCCGTGGCGATCGCCTCGGTCGTGCCCCGCGCCGGGGGGCCGCCTCCCCGCCCACGCCGTCCGCCCGCCCGCCCGCCCTGCTCGTCCCGCCGCGATTCGATTCGAGGGCGCCCCGCAGGCCGTCCTCCTCGCCCGCGGCCGCCCGTGCCTCGCGGAGGCCGTGGCGATCGCCTCGGTCGTCCCGCTGGTGCGCGGAGGCCCCGGGGCCGGGGCGGCCGGGCCCTGCGCGGGGGGACCCCGGCCCCCGCCGACCCTCTCCCTCCCTCGCCCCAGGCGGAGGCGGTGCTGCTGCCGGGCCTCAAGGCGCGGGCGGCGGCGGCCGTGCGGCGGCTCGCCCGGCCGGGCGCCCCGCGCGGGCCCTCTGGCGGGCGCTGCTGCCGCCCGAGGCGGCGGTCTGCTGCGCGGCCGTCTGCGCGGAGTGCGACGCCAAGTCCGAGTCGGGCTCCCCCCGGGGGCTCGCCGTCCGGCCCCTCCCCTTCGGCCTCGAGGGTCCGCCCCGGCCCCCCGCGCGCACGCTCGGCCCCGCCCCGGCCCCGGCCTCGCGCGCGGGATCCGGAGCTAGATCGCTACCGATATCGATGTCGCGTCGGCCCTCCATCTCGAGCTCACCGACGTCTCGCGACGTCGACTCCTCCGCAGACGTCGGGCTCCTCGAGTTCGTGGCCGCCTTTGCGGGCCCCGAGGACTAGCGGCCCCTGCGCCTGCGCAGCGCCTGCGAGGAATCATCATCATTAGACAAAGCTAGCGCTGCAGCCAATTTGTAATTATAAGCGATAAGTCTTGAGATCGCAACACCAATCGATCGTGAATTCGAGTATATCGCAAAATCGATTCAACGTCTTGGCGCTTGGCTCGGGTTCGAACTGAAGTTCTTACTGGTATCTGCAATAATAGAGAAATATTCGACTAGCTTAAGCTTGCAATTGGAAGCTCACTCAGTGACGATCGGATGCATTTATATGGTTGCGAAAAGCCGATCAAAGAACTGTCTACGGCGGCATCATTCAGTCTACCGTAGTACCGGTACCAGTACTCGTTTACGAAATTAAAACCTACACGTAATCATAACTGGAGGTTCAATATAGACGTCAAGCAAAAGAATTCGAAGTGCGCAGATTGATCAGGAGGGCCTACCTATATATAGGCCTAGGGCTCCATGAAACTTTCTTGCGAATTGTATACAGATCATGCATATGGTCTGCAAGTTAGCACTATACTTGAATCACCATATTCAAGTGCGGTCTGGGGCTGCACGGCAATGATATCGATCGAAACTAAATGCATATGACTTGATAAAACTTGTTCTGCTTGCAATTGGGAGGGCGAAAAACAAGCGAATCCGGAAATTAATATTGAATGTACACGGAGGGAGCTCAAGCGTGTACTTCGGAGGCGTGAAGATAATAGACGTCGACGTCGACCGCTCTTGAAATCTACAACTAGAACTATCGTACGTATACAGAAAACCACTCGCAGTTTTAAAAACGACTCGTACCAAATATAATCGCGCTATACAAAGGAAGGAACGGGAAAAGAACGGAATAAAATGAAGGAAGGAATTCGAAGGACGTAAATCATATCCGATGATCCCAGCCGGCTCGGCGGCGGCGGCGGGTCGCGATCGCGGCCCCTGGGCCTGACGTGATCACGCTTAAGCTTGATCGCGATGATCGCGAGAGGGGCATCGATCTCGTGCTTGCGGTTCGCGATCGAATTCGTGCGCGTGTTTGGGTGCGCGTGCGGGGCCGCCGTGGCCCCGGGTCGCACCAGAGGGCGGCGCCTCGAGCTCTTCCTGCAGGTCCCACGGCGGGTCCGGAGGGGCGGCCGCAGGGCGCGGCCCCGCCTTCGAATTCACGGCGCGCGGCACGTCGACTTCGCCGTCCGCCTCTGCGCGCCGGCCACGGCCATGGCCAGGCCGCGCATGATCAGCGGGGATGGCCGGGCCGGGGGAATTCGAAGGCGGGCGCGCTCGGACCGGTGCCCGAGCCGCGAGCGGCGCTCCCGCTGGAGCGGCGCCGCTGCCGCTGCGCATGCGCATGCGGGCCGGGGGCGCGAGCGTAAGGAACTCAGACGAGTCGAAGGGCCCGGGGCGCGGACGCACCAGCCGCCCGCCCGAGGACCCGAGCCCCTCGCGCTCCTCCCCCGGCTCCCCCTCGAAAGTGTCCTGCAGAAACGTTAACGACCCCACCTCAGCGCGGGAGCTAACGTCGCCGGCCGGCATTGGAAGCGCCGTACCCCGTCCTCGAACGCGTCCGCCCCCTCCGCCCCGTCGAAGTCGCCGTACCCGACCGCGTCCCAGTCGACGTCCATGTCGCGATCGGGGCCGAAGTCGGCGCCCCCGCCGCCCACCCCGCTGCGCCGCCGTCGATCAGTTGCGCGGCGCAGCTGTTGTGTGGTACCGGTTGCAGCTGCGCTAAAATAGCGCACCTCGGGCCCGGCAGCGGGGTGGCGCAGGCGGAGGAGACGGCTGACTCGGTGGAGTCGGTGCGCTGCCGCCGCCGCTGGCTCTGGTTCGGCCGGATGCTTCGCAGGTGCGCCGCCAGCTGCGCCGAGGGGGGGCGGGCCGGGGGGAGAGTCCTCAGCTCCAGTGGCCATGGCCCCCAGGCGAGCTTGCTCGGAGCAGGTCTAGGGCGAGGGGGCGCACCTCGACGCAGAGGGGGTGCGCGACGTCGACCGTCTTCAACCGGATCGGGTCGCTCAGCTGCCGCCGCATCCCGATGATCACCTGCCGGACTGCAGAGACGGCGCCCGTCGCGATCGATCGCGAGATCTAGATGAGCACCGCGAAAGCGGCGGGAGAGCGCTAGCAACAGGCGCGCACTGCAGACGTCGGGGTCCGAGCGCATGGCGTCGATCTTGCTCCTGCGGGATGGACGCGAAGGGGCGGCGGGGTACCGGTGTTAGAGGGAACGGCCGCCGGGGGCGCTCGCCGCGATCATCGCGACATGTACAGCATGCGCAGCAGCGCGGCCGCACCGGAGCTGGGCGCGCAGCCTCGCGATCTCGCGGTGGTCGAACCCCGCGAGCCCGCTCTCCAGGACGATCCGCGCCTGCTCGTCCCACCTCCGCAGGCTCTGGATCTGCGGCGATCGCGCGGGCGGCCCCCCCGCCTCGGCAAAAGGAGGGGAGGAGGCCAAAAAGGAAGCGGGGGCGGGGGCACCTTTCGGGAGGGCCAGCGGAGGATCCCGAGGGCGCGGCACTGCTTCTTCAGCATGGTCCGGCACACCCCCATCTCTTTCGCCACCTGCAAAAGAAATTGGACGGGCTCGCGGTCGAGAGAGGCGCGGCGCAATGCGCGAGAAAGGGGCACTCCATTTATCTGCAGTTTAATCTAGATCTACGGCGAGTGGCTCTAAAAGAAACGGGATAGAGAAAGAGATGCATATGTAAAGAAATGGCTCGCGGTCGGCGTCGCGGCGCCGGTAAGGTCACCTCTTCCATGGGTCTGTGGTAGTAAGGGAAGAGGGACTCGCGGGTGAGGGAGGCGAGGGCCGGTGGCACCCCCGGCCCCGGCCCCGGCGCCGGCTCCGGCGCCGGCGGCGATCTGGACGGCGCGCTGGTGCCCCCGAGGCTCTGCGTCGAGCTCGGCAGGCTCATCTGCCCAGAAAGAGTCCAAGTTTTGAGTCAGGAGTGAAGGGGCCGCGAAGGAGGTGGCGCGGACGGGGGAGGGGCCCGGGGAGGCCCGCGACGAGGAGGAGGCGCCGGTGCCCGAGCCGGCGGGCGGCGAGCGGGCGCCGACGGAGCGGCGGCCGCCGGCGCCGCGGCTGTACGGGCTGGACGAGGCGGTGGTCGTGGCGCCCGAGCCAGAGCCCGGCGACCCCGACGTGCGGCGCTCGTAGCCGCGCCCGGGGGCGGCGTGCTGCTGCTGCTGCTGCTGCGGCGGCGGCGGCGGCGGCTCGAGCACGGGCTCGAAATCGGTCTTGATGACGACGAGGGGGCGGAGGAGGCCGGTGTCGGGGGGCCGGTTGCGGAAGTTGGAGGCGGTCGGGGAGAGGGCGGAGGTGGGGAGCGAGAGCGCCATGCTCGGCCACGAGGAGGACCTCCGCGTCGCGATCGCGGGGACCGGGACGGGGATGGGCACGGGGATGGGCACGGGGATGGAGACGCCGCCGGGCGCGGGGGCGGGCGCGGCGCCCCAGAAAGACCCTTGGAGCAACTGCAGGCCCGCGGCCGGGCCCTGGCCATGGGGCGCCCCGGCGACCGCCGGCGGCAGGCCGTGGGCGCGACCCCACTCCGCGAGAAGCGAGAGGAGGGCCGGCGGTACCTGCACGCCGGCAGCGGCGGCGGCAGCCGCGGCCGCCGCCGCCTGTGCGTGCGCATGGAGGTGCGCCTGCGCGTTTACCGCGGCCAGGTCGCCCAACGGGGGCCGAAGGCGCCCCGGGGTGTCCATGTCCCACCGCGAGATCCAGGGGCGAGGCGGGGCCGACCGCGGGGCGGACGCCGGCGCTGCCCAATTGCAAGCCCAGCGCGGTGGCGTGGTCCCCCAGCGCCCACGGGACCGCGTGCTGCTGTGCATGCGCCGCGGCGCCGGCCGCAGCGGCGGCGCCGGCGGCGGCCGGCGCCTTTCTCGAGCTCGTTGGTGTTTCGGGGGCAGCCGCAGGGGCCATGGCCAGCGGGGCCATCGGAGGCGCCTCGCGACGGTGGAACGGCCCGCCCAGCTCGCCGAGAGGGGGCGAAAAGAAAGAGGGGTGGACGCCGCCGACGTCGAAGGGCCCTAGGCCTGCGCGTGCAACACGTCGGCTTGCAAATGGGTCCGGAGGGAGCCCGGTTGCAAATGCCAAGTTGCAGGAAAGTAGCGGACCTTCGCCAAGCGGCCGCAGATCTAGACCGCGCTGCTGCGGCTTCTGATCGTGAAGCAGGAGCCGGAGATCGACGCCGGCGCGCGCGGGGTCGACGTCGACGTCCGCGGTTGCTGCAGATGCAGGCGAGCTCAAGGGGGCAGCCCGCGTTCGAGACGCTTCGAATTCGGATTCTCCGACGTAAGGTGAGACGTACCGTACTCGTTTGCGTTGGCGATATCGATGGCGGCGGCGGACGGTCCAGCCGCACCCGTGCTTTCGGTCGCGGGCACTTGATCATATGCATGAACATCGATATCTTCGGGCTCTCTGGTTCCGCTCATCGTCCTGACAGCGAGCCTGCGCAGGAACCCATGGGCCATGTCAACACATAAAGTCCGGCGCCGGCTAACGTTGCGAAGTCCGGTCCGCGCGAAATCATGCAAAACGTAACCCACGTTAAAGCTTAAGCTTTTAAGGACCGACAGCGTATAAGACGTATGCGAGCCGATCATGATCATGACTCTCGGCGTGATTAATATTAATACTGTGCGAAAGATTCAGACAGTTAACGTTTTGATGGTGCGCTGGGCATATGCATGTCACACTAGAATTCGACTGCAGGAGACACATCATGGCATATGCATGCCATGATCATGATGCATATGTGCATCGTGGCATATATGGCTCCCGCAAGTTCATTTATTCGAACCCAATATTCGAACGCGCACCGCGGCCGGATTCTGTTGTTGAATGGTGACAATTGCGATTGCAATTGCAAGGAACGTCAATCGCGACCCGCGGCCGTGCGCACATATGCGTACGCGTACGAAGCCGCTTCACCAATTGCAAGCTCGCAGTCAGCTAATCATGATCATGATCGAAGCTGTCCGAAGTGGACGTCGATGTATTTTTCTGGGCGGCTGCAGAAATAGGCGCAACCGCGCATATGCATGGCCCCAGCTGCAGGCCTACTTCTACCTATCGCGACTCCTGTTCTGGACGCCTGCTAGATCTAGACGCGCCTCGCGCACAGACATGCTGCGCCACGCGCCCACGTGCACGCATGCTGCAGCTGCAGGTTTGGAGGCCAAAACGCCGAGAGCCTATGGTCGGGGCTTCGAAAGAGATCGTCGGACACTGTGACAGCTGCAGCCTTGCAATTGAAGTTGGAGATAGCTTCGATCGGGCGCTTGTCACACAGTGTCACAGTGTGCGCCGGGCCGGGGCCGCGGCGCGACGGCAGCCGTACTATAGCCACCGCACGCGTACGATACACAGTGACATATAAGAGTGCTGCGACGCCGCCGACTCGACGCCGAGTCGACTTATCTACGTATACGAGGTTTTACGAACTAGAAATTCGGTGCGGCGCGGCGCGTGCGAAGCGCGAAGCTGCGCGGCTCTAGATCTTTGGATCCAAATCCCGGCCCGGGTCCGGATCCCGGGGCGGCGGAGACTCCGAGCTGGGCCGCGGCCCGCGGCCCGCGGGCGTCGAATCCGATCGATTCCGATGATCGCCGTCGACTACTTGCAACTTTGCATTTGGCAGTGCAACTGTACATGTTGCAACTTGGCAAGTTGGGCGATCCGAATCCGCCGCGGCGCCGGCCGGCGCGGCTCGCCGAGTCGATGATCTTCGATCGATATTCAAGTTAATATTACTGACTCGACACTGAGTGAGGGGCACTGAGGGCCTCCCGTAGGCTCCCGAGTCCAGCCAGGCCTAGGGCCAGCTCAGGCCCAGGAGCCGCCCAGCCAGGGATGGGAAAATTTTTGGGGGTCCCCCAAGGGTCCAAAAAGTTTTGCAAAAATTTTTGCCTTGTATGTAAAAGTTTTGCGAAATTTTTAGAAAATTTTTGCCCCGAAAGAATCGAAACCGTCGTCTAAAGCGCTTCAAATCGCGTTCAAACACGTCTTAAACATTGTTTAACTCATGTTTATCGATCGCAGGCTTGCGAGAGCTGCTATCTGCGCATGAAACCCGCCTGCAGCTGCTCGAGCTCGTGTTTCAAGGCCAAGTACCCCCCTCCCCAACATGAGCCAAAAGCTCAATAAGTCGCCTTCCACGCTCAGAATAGCCTCAGATTGCCTTCTATGTCGTTTATATCTTCATTTAACGTCGTCGTAGCCGCCGCAAACGATAAATTTCGGAGGATGAGGGGGGGTGGGGTGCAAAACTTTTCCAAAAATTTTGGAGGGCCGAAACGGGGACCAATTGCAAAACTTTTCTGAAAATCATGAATTTTTGCAAAACTTTTTGCATTCTTTTTCCAAATTTTTTGGGCGGCGAACCCTGGGCCCAGCTGGCGCTGAGCCGCTGACCCTCGGAGTCTCGGACAGGCGCAGCGGAGGCGCTGGACCAGTAGCCTGCACTGGCCCTGCAGTAGCCTGCCAGTGGCTGCCAGGCCACTGCGGCCAGTGCCTGCCACTGGGCCAGTATACGTAGGGCCTGTAGGCTGGCCGACGGTGGCCGTTACTAAGTTAGGGGCCAAGGCTCCTAGAGCGCCGGCAGGGGTATTGCAATTGCAATTGTCACCAAGTGTACCGTGACGTCGACGTCACCTTGCCTTGAACTTCCGAAGTTCGGAACTCTTACTAACGTTAACTTAGTAAGTTACTAGCCAAATTAAAACGTCTAAAGTCAGGCGAAGCCTCTTTCAGGCGAAGCCTCTTTCAGGCGAAGCCTCTTTCCGGCGAAGCCTCTTTCTCAAACCCAAAAACCGACGATCTAAATTCCTTTTTTAACCTTTTTTTCCACTCAAGATCCCCCCTGCTAAATAATTTCCATGTCGCACTCCCTCGAGGCAGAATTATTAATTCTGCCTCGACACGGGCGCGATTGCTGCTAGTCACACACCCACCCGAACCCCCACAGACCTCTCTAGATCCATTTTTAGCGTCCTGGCTCCCCTAAGACGACCGCTCGCCCGTGGGCGTCCCGCGAAAATCGAATTTCCCTCTGGATCAATTCCGGTACTTAACCTCCGACAAATGCAGTCCGAGTCAGAAGGTGGGACCCGGCCCGCCCGGTCCCGCGACGAAATTGCGCCAGGGACGCCCAGAACGATACAGAATGACGGACGAGCGCGAGCGCATCGCCGCAAGCTCGATTTCGGGCGCCGTCGACCGTCGGACGCTCCAGTACGAAGAGTCGGCCGAAAATTTGATCCGGCCGGTTCCGGCCGGTCCCGCAACGCGCGCAATCCATGCGTACTGGCGCGCATAGACATAGCACGGCCTGCCCACCCCAAAATCCGCTTTTCGGAGCCGCAACAGCGCAGGAAGGTACCCGATGACAAAAATTCGATCCTGCACGGGCCCGGACATCTTTCCGCGCGCCCGCGCCGCGGCGCATGCGCGGAGCAATAGCATAAGCATCTGAGATGTAGAGCAAGCGTTTCGCACGCTTTACTGATGTGCCGGGCCGCGAGGGCCCAGTCGACCCCGAAAATTCGATCCTGGACAGGCCCGGACATCTTTCCGCGCGCCCGCGCCGCGGCGCATGCGCGGAACAATAGCATAAGCATTTCAGATGTAGAAGAAGCCCTCCACACGGTTTGCACATGCGCCCAGTCGCGATGACCCAGCCGACCCCGAAAATTCAATCCTCTTCAAACCTGAACAACTTTCCGCGCGCCCTCGCGTCCTCACGCAGGCCGCATCGCTGGTATATTCATTTGAGATTTTATCAAAGCCTTCCACAAACTTCGAAGACGCGAAAGAGCACGAGAACCCAACCGACGGCAAAAATTCGATCCTAGACAGGCCCGGAGATCTTTCCGCCCGCCCACGCCGCGGCGCATGCGCGGAACGATAACATAAGCATTTGAGATGTAGAAGAAGCCTTCCGCACGGTCTCTAAATGCGCCAGGCCGCGAGGATCCAGCCGACCCGAAAATTCGATCCTTCACGGACCTGAAGACCTTTCCGCGCGCCCTCGCATCCTCACCCATGCCCATCGCTACAGTATTCACTTAAGATCTTTTTAAAGGTTTTCGCGAGCTCTGCGGGCGCGACAGGGCACGAGAACCCAGCCGACGCGAAAATTCGATCCTGAACGGGCCTGCACAGCTTTCCGCGCGCCCTCGCCTCCGCAGCCCTGCATATTGATACTATATGCATTCGAGGTTCTGTTTAAGCGATTCGCAAGCTCTGCGCATGCGCCTGGCTGCGAGAATCTCGCCCCTCCCGGGCCTCCCCCCCAACAATATATTAATTTTACCAGCCGACGCGAAAATTCGATCCTGAACGGGCCTGCACAGCTTTCCGCGCGCCCTCGCCTCCGCAGCCCTGCATATTGATACTATATGCATTCGAGGTTCTGTTTAAGCGATTCGCAAGCTCTGCGCATGCGCCTGGCTGCGAGCATCTCCCCCTCCCGGGCCTCCCCCCAACAATATATTAATTTTAAACTAATCTTCTCTCAATCTCCTCCACCAGTTAAAAGCAAGTGTTACCGGTCAACACCTTCCCCAATTAATTATGTATTCTCTGTCCCTCTATGGCCAGCCACCTCTCTCTCGAGCTGGGTATAACGGGCCAGCCCATGGCCAAGCCGGCCAAATCCGGCCATAGCCCAGTAAGCCAGTACTACCGGTACTACGGTTACTACGGTAGTGCGGGTGCAGCGCTAGCTAGCCCGGCCTGGGCGCGGGCCGCGGCCGCCGGCGCCAGCTTCCAGCCATTTTTGCCGTACCTGCACTGGGCGACAGCGCGTATACAGATCTTTATTAACGTCCGATCTTGCGAGATCCTGAATACAAACAAAGATCCGGCGAACTCATTGACAGAAGATCCGGGATCCGTCGAGATCTTGAATAAATCCGGGATCCGTCGCGATCGAGATCTTGAATAAAAAAAGATCTCACGCAATCGAAACGGCGCCATTGACGATTCGACCGAGCATGTATTTATGACAGGTACTGTCAGGTAGTCGTCAAAGTTTGTCGCTCCGAGTCTTGCAGTTTCGCACACTCGGTCTAGCTACTGTACAATGCAAAATAGTTATTATATCATTATGACTACCGCGCTACTAACTTAGTAAGTTACTTGTACCTTGACCGTCGAAAGCGCTACTAGGCTAGCGCTAGCCTGGCGGTCTTCAATTGCTAGACTGGTACTAGTCTGGTAGCTATACCGCAGCTGCACCCGTGACCCTGTACATGTAGGCCAGCCTGTAGTAGCCCTGTACTACGGTAGGCCCTGTAGGCACCGGCTACCGTACAACCGTTGAACATAGTACCGGTCATGGCCCGGTCCTGGCGCCCGGACCGCGGCCGGCAAGCCGGCCTAGCCTACTAGTAGTACTTCACGCGCGTCTGACAGCATGCATGTACGTACGGGCCGTGGGGACTGGCAAGCCAGCCTAGCCTAATAGTAGTTCACGCGCGTCTGACAGTATGCATGTACGTACCGGCCATGCGGGTTGGCAAGCCAGCCTAGCCTAATAGTACTTCACGCGTGTCTGACAGCATGTATGTACGTACGGCCCGTGCCAACTAAGTATGCAGCATGGCATGTCGACGTTAACGCACGCACATCATTCTGTAAACAATTGCAAGTACCGCCTCTAAGGAAGCACATCTGTGTCAACATGTCAGCGCGTGTCAGCATATACGTACGTATACGTATGCGTGCGCGTGTCATTTACGTATACTTTGCACAAGCGAGACTAATGGCTGTTAAGTAGCTATAGCTAGGAAGTATATGCTAGTACAACACGCGGAAGATACGAAAGTTAACGCATGTCTCTGCGCAGGCACCCGTGCTTTGCAGTCGAAACGGCTAGCACCTGCATCAAGTACACCTCCCCGTGAGCTTTCCGGCCGGCGCTCTGGGCTGACGAGCGCGTCCAGATCATTCGTGCTTTCTATCATCGTTTGCTCGCCGACACAGCAGCCAGCTGCCGTCAGCTCCGCACCGCGCGCTGGCCTCCCAGTCCGAACTGATCTTCCAATCTCTGCGCAGGCCTCCCAATCTCTCCGCAGGCCGGCACGCTCGTCAGTCCAACGGGCCGGCACCTGCATCGAGTCGTCGTCCCGTGAGCCGCGCAATCCTCCTTCATGCCCGGCACCCTAGCTCGCCTGCGCGCCCTCCCCTCCCGGCCCCTGAGCTGCGCTCGTCAGTCGAAGCGGCCGGCACTTACATCAAGTCGTCGTGCTCTCTGTGCAGGCCGTCTCGTCGTCCCTAGCCTCGTCAGCTCGAACCGGTTGGCGCCTCCTTCGGGTCGTCGTGCTCGTGAGCCTCCCGGCCCGCTTCCGGCCCCCGCGACCTCGGCTGACTGGCACCCTCCAGCCTGGCAGGCCTGCCGTCGTCCGTAGTCTCGTCAGCTCGCCCGCGCGCCCTCCCCTCCCGCCCCCCGCTGATCTCCCCATCTGCGTGCAGGTCGTCGTGCTCGTCAGTCGAAGCGGCCGGCACCTCCATCGAGTCGTTTTCCCCGTGAGCATCCGATCCCTGCTTACCCCCGGCCCCCGTGCCCTCGGCTCACTTGCACCCTCCAGGCCTCCCGTCGTTCCTACCCTCGTGAGCTCGCCCGCGCGCCCTGCCCCCCCGCTACGGATACGATGGTGGGCGAGGCGCACTCGAACACAACAGGCTCGCTGGACGTGTTCTCTCGCTGCACGGTCCGGACCCCCGCAACGGTTCCCATCGGGCACGTGGGGCCGCGCCCAAGTCGGCCATCCTGTCGCCGACCCCGGCGGCCCTCACAGTGACGGCAGCCGGCAACACGAGCGTCGGCGGTGATCTCAACGTGACCGGCAACGTTGTGGCTTCCGGGAGCATCTCAGGCAAGACGGACACGGTAACTATGAATGTTGGGAAGGGGGGTGGGCTGAATATGTGGGGGGCATCGGCCGACGTCGGAAATCGCCCCATCTAGGCTTCAGACGGGCCGGACGTTAGGCCCCATTTTCCCGCGCGAGAGGCCCCCAACTGACTGGCGCCCTCCAGGCCTTCTGTTGTCCGTAGTCTCGTCAGCTGGTCCGCCCGCCCACCCCTCCCGCCCCCCGCTGATCTCGCCGTCGTTGCGCAGACCGGCGCGCCCGTCAGTCGAACCGGCCGGCGCCTGCATCGAGTCGTCGTCCCGCCCCGTCGGTGAGTTTCCGTTACTCTCGACTCCTGAGATTGTCCGTTTCCGTACACGCGCGGAGTCCGCAGGCTAATAGTCACTGTGCATGCGCAGAGCGCCTCTTTAAAAAATGCGAATTCTTAACAAACCAGGAGTCTACGCAGCAGTGCAGCACTTCAAATCCCGACGTAAACGCACACGTCAACGGTTCATACTTAAATGCATCATCTTAATGGTTGCACAACAGTTCCGAGCACTGTCGTTGTGTTCCACAATTGTCATCGACCATGGACGTAAGCAAGATTTGAAATCGCTTCCCACATTGCTGAGATCGACGAGCAGATACCGTCTTAGATATAGCCATGTCTAGATCTGCCAACTTGCTCTCCCTCCAGGCGCGGGGGTCGACAGTCGTGCCGGCACGCTCTCACGGAACCATCAGTGCCGACTTCGAAAGATCCAGAACCGAAATGAGAGAGACGGAACTACTCTCAACTGTGACTGTACACATTCTGTGCATTGCCGATTTTATTACCGCATTACTGGCACTGCTTGGTAAATCCCATTGCATATGGTAAACGACGCAACGTACATACTAACATATTTCGAGCAGGAATGTTCTGTTGGTTTACAGGACAAAAACGCAAATGTCGTGAATGTCCCCTTGACAATAACGATTGTCGTCATGACTGTGATGTGACTCTTCCTGACAATGCCGAATTACCTGTGATTCCGTTGTGCACGTCGTCACTCACAGTATTTCTGAACTGCCTAACTACTCTGAATGCGTCGTTGTCGACAAGCGTGATCATGTTCATATCGAGTAAGAAAATCTTCTTTTATCACTGTGGCGCCCATATAATGCATTGACAATCGCTTCAGCAATTACTGTGATGCTATACATGCAAAACGCAAAATTGGGTATCAAGTGCAATTCTCCTTTTGCTTTGTCCGACAAAGGAACGCTCTCCGTTGCCAACGACACAGATCTAGGACTGGCATTGACACTGATATTGGATATGTATGCTGTGACACGCACGAAAAACAGAAGGGGTTACTCCGGTGCGTATACACAACCGGCACGTCGATCACACACCCAATATTAATATGCGCATTTTTCGCATCGCCGCAAGCTCGATTTCGGGCGCCGTCGACCGTCGGACGCTCCAGTACGAAGAGTCGGCCGAAAATTTGATCCGGCCGGTTCCGGCCGGTCCCGCAACGCGCGCAATCCATGCGTACTGGCGCGCATAGACATAGCACGGCCTGCCCACCCCCAAAATCCGCTTTTCGGAGCCGCAACAGCGCAGGAAGGTACCCGATGACAAAAATTCGATCCTGCACGGGCCCGGACATCTTTCCGCGCGCCCGCGCCGCGGCGCATGCGCGGAGCAATAGCATAAGCATCTGAGATGTAGAGCAAGCGTTTCGCACGCTTTACTGATGTGCCGGGCCGCGAGGGCCCAGCCGACCCCGAAAATTCGATCCTGGACAGGCCCGGACATCTTTCCGCGCGCCCGCGCCGCGGCGCATGCGCGGAACAATAGCATAAGCATTTCAGATGTAGAAGAAGCCCTCCACACGGTTTGCACATGCGCCCAGTCGCGATGACCCAGCCGACCCCGAAAATTCAATCCTCTTCAAACCTGAACAACTTTCCGCGCGCCCTCGCGTCCTCACGCAGGCCGCATCGCTGGTATATTCATTTGAGATTTTATCAAAGCCTTCCACAAACTTCGAAGACGCGAAAGAGCACGAGAACCCAACCGACGGCAAAAATTCGATCCTAGACAGGCCCGGAGATCTTTCCGCCCGCCCACGCCGCGGCGCATGCGCGGAACGATAACATAAGCATTTGAGATGTAGAAGAAGCCTTCCGCACGGTCTCTAAATGCGCCAGGCCGCGAGGATCCAGCCGACCCGAAAATTCGATCCTTCACGGACCTGAAGACCTTTCCGCGCGCCCTCGCATCCTCACCCATGCCCATCGCTACAGTATTCACTTAAGATCTTTTTAAAGGTTTTCGCGAGCTCTGCGGGCGCGACAGGGCACGAGAACCAGCCGACGCGAAAATTCGATCCTGAACGGGCCTGCACAGCTTTCCGCGCGCCCTCGCCTCCGCAGCCCTGCATATTGATACTATATGCATTCGAGGTTCTGTTTAAGCGATTCGCAAGCTCTGCGCATGCGCCTGGCTGCGAGAATCTCGCCCCTCCCGGGCCTCCCCCCCAACAATATATTAATTTTACCAGCCGACGCGAAAATTCGATCCTGAACGGGCCTGCACAGCTTTCCGCGCGCCCTCGCCTCCGCAGCCCTGCATATTGATACTATATGCATTCGAGGTTCTGTTTAAGCGATTCGCAAGCTCTGCGCATGCGCCTGGCTGCGAGCATCTCCCCCCTCCCGGGCCTCCCCCCCAACAATATATTAATTTTAAACTAATCTTCTCTCAATCTCCTCCACCAGTTAAAAGCAAGTGTTACCGGTCCAACACCTTCCCCAATTAATTATGTATTCTCTGTCCCTCTATGGCCAGCCACCTCTCTCTCGAGCTGGGTATAACGGGCCAGCCCATGGCCAAGCCGGCCAAATCCGGCCATAGCCCAGTAAGCCAGTACTACCGGTACTACGGTTACTACGGTAGTGCGGGTGCAGCGCTAGCTAGCCCGGCCTGGGCGCGGGCCGCGGCCGCCGGCGCCAGCTTCCAGCCATTTTTGCCGTACCTGCACTGGGCGACAGCGCGTATACAGATCTTTATTAACGTCCGATCTTGCGAGATCCTGAATACAAACAAAGATCCGGCGAACTCATTGACAGAAGATCCGGGATCCGTCGAGATCTTGAATAAATCCGGGATCCGTCGCGATCGAGATCTTGAATAAAAAAAAGATCTCACGCAATCGAAACGGCGCCATTGACGATTCGACCGAGCATGTATTTATGACAGGTACTGTCAGGTAGTCGTCAAAGTTTGTCGCTCCGAGTCTTGCAGTTTCGCACACTCGGTCTAGCTACTGTACAATGCAAAATAGTTATTATATCATTATGACTACCGCGCTACTAACTTAGTAAGTTACTTGTACCTTGACCGTCGAAAGCGCTACTAGGCTAGCGCTAGCCTGGCGGTCTTCAATTGCTAGACTGGTACTAGTCTGGTAGCTATACCGCAGCTGCACCCGTGACCCTGTACATGTAGGCCAGCCTGTAGTAGCCCTGTACTACGGTAGGCCCTGTAGGCACCGGCTACCGTACAACCGTTGAACATAGTACCGGTCATGGCCCGGTCCTGGCGCCCGGACCGCGGCCGGCAAGCCGGCCTAGCCTACTAGTAGTACTTCACGCGCGTCTGACAGCATGCATGTACGTACGGGCCGTGGGGACTGGCAAGCCAGCCTAGCCTAATAGTAGTTCACGCGCGTCTGACAGTATGCATGTACGTACCGGCCATGCGGGTTGGCAAGCCAGCCTAGCCTAATAGTACTTCACGCGTGTCTGACAGCATGTATGTACGTACGGCCCGTGCCAACTAAGTATGCAGCATGGCATGTCGACGTTAACGCACGCACATCATTCTGTAAACAATTGCAAGTACCGCCTCTAAGGAAGCACATCTGTGTCAACATGTCAGCGCGTGTCAGCATATACGTACGTATACGTATGCGTGCGCGTGTCATTTACGTATACTTTGCACAAGCGAGACTAATGGCTGTTAAGTAGCTATAGCTAGGAAGTATATGCTAGTACAACACGCGGAAGATACGAAAGTTAACGCATGTCTCTGCGCAGGCACCCGTGCTTTGCAGTCGAAACGGCTAGCACCTGCATCAAGTACACCTCCCCGTGAGCTTTCCGGCCGGCGCTCTGGGCTGACGAGCGCGTCCAGATCATTCGTGCTTTCTATCATCGTTTGCTCGCCGACACAGCAGCCAGCTGCCGTCAGCTCCGCACCGCGCGCTGGCCTCCCAGTCCGAACTGATCTTCCAATCTCTGCGCAGGCCTCCCAATCTCTCCGCAGGCCGGCACGCTCGTCAGTCCAACGGGCCGGCACCTGCATCGAGTCGTCGTCCCCGTGAGCCGCGCAATCCTCCTTCATGCCCGGCACCCTAGCTCGCCTGCGCGCCCTCCCCTCCCGGCCCCTGAGCTGCGCTCGTCAGTCGAAGCGGCCGGCACTTACATCAAGTCGTCGTGCTCTCTGTGCAGGCCGTCTCGTCGTCCCTAGCCTCGTCAGCTCGAACCGGTTGGCGCCTCCTTCGGGTCGTCGTGCTCGTGAGCCTCCCGGCCCGCTTCCGGCCCCCGCGACCTCGGCTGACTGGCACCCTCCAGCCTGGCAGGCCTGCCGTCGTCCGTAGTCTCGTCAGCTCGCCCGCGCGCCCTCCCCTCCCGCCCCCCGCTGATCTCCCCATCTGCGTGCAGGTCGTCGTGCTCGTCAGTCGAAGCGGCCGGCACCTCCATCGATTCGTTTTCCCCGTGAGCATCCGATCCCTGCTTACCCCCGGCCCCCGTGCCCTCGGCTCACTTGCACCCTCCAGGCCTCCCGTCGTTCCTACCCTCGTGAGCTCGCCCGCGCGCCCTGCCCCCCCGCTACGGATACGATGGTGGGCGAGGCGCACTCGAACACAACAGGCTCGCTGGACGTGTTCTCTCGCTGCACGGTCCGGACCCCCGCAACGGTTCCCATCGGGCACGTGGGGCCGCGCCCAAGTCGGCCATCCTGTCGCCGACCCCGGCGGCCCTCACAGTGACGGCAGCCGGCAACACGAGCGTCGGCGGTGATCTCAACGTGACCGGCAACGTTGTGGCTTCCGGGAGCATCTCAGGCAAGACGGACACGGTAACTATGAATGTTGGGAAGGGGGGTGGGCTGAATATGTGGGGGGCATCGGCCGACGTCGGAAATCGCCCCATCTAGGCTTCAGACGGGCCGGACGTTAGGCCCCATTTTCCCGCGCGAGAGGCCCCCAACTGACTGGCGCCCTCCAGGCCTTCTGTTGTCCGTAGTCTCGTCAGCTGGTCCGCCCGCCCACCCCTCCCGCCCCCCGCTGATCTCGCCGTCGTTGCGCAGACCGGCGCGCCCGTCAGTCGAACCGGCCGGCGCCTGCATCGAGTCGTCGTCCCGCCCCGTCGGTGAGTTTCCGTTACTCTCGACTCCTGAGATTGTCCGTTTCCGTACACGCGCGGAGTCCGCAGGCTAATAGTCACTGTGCATGCGCAGAGCGCCTCTTTAAAAAATGCGAATTCTTAACAAACCAGGAGTCTACGCAGCAGTGCAGCACTTCAAATCCCGACGTAAACGCACACGTCAACGGTTCATACTTAAATGCATCATCTTAATGGTTGCACAACAGTTCCGAGCACTGTCGTTGTGTTCCACAATTGTCATCGACCATGGACGTAAGCAAGATTTGAAATCGCTTCCCACATTGCTGAGATCGACGAGCAGATACCGTCTTAGATATAGCCATGTCTAGATCTGCCAACTTGCTCTCCCTCCAGGCGCGGGGGTCGACAGTCGTGCCGGCACGCTCTCACGGAACCATCAGTGCCGACTTCGAAAGATCCAGAACCGAAATGAGAGAGACGGAACTACTCTCAACTGTGACTGTACACATTCTGTGCATTGCCGATTTTATTACCGCATTACTGGCACTGCTTGGTAAATCCCATTGCATATGGTAAACGACGCAACGTACATACTAACATATTTCGAGCAGGAATGTTCTGTTGGTTTACAGGACAAAAACGCAAATGTCGTGAATGTCCCCTTGACAATAACGATTGTCGTCATGACTGTGATGTGACTCTTCCTGACAATGCCGAATTACCTGTGATTCCGTTGTGCACGTCGTCACTCACAGTATTTCTGAACTGCCTAACTACTCTGAATGCGTCGTTGTCGACAAGCGTGATCATGTTCATATCGAGTAAGAAAATCTTCTTTTATCACTGTGGCGCCCATATAATGCATTGACAATCGCTTCAGCAATTACTGTGATGCTATACATGCAAAACGCAAAATTGGGTATCAAGTGCAATTCTCCTTTTGCTTTGTCCGACAAAGGAACGCTCTCCGTTGCCAACGACACAGATCTAGGACTGGCATTGACACTGATATTGGATATGTATGCTGTGACACGCACGAAAAACAGAAGGGGTTACTCCGGTGCGTATACACAACCGGCACGTCGATCACACACCCAATATTAATATGCGCATTTTTCCAGCTCTGCGAAGATTAATTAACAACGCGCGGAGGCGTGAATATTACTATACGTGGGTCCAACGTGTTCGGGCTCAAATATCGACGGGTGACGATTTCGTTTTTCACATGATGTGAATTCACAAAATTCTGAAAATCGCCCCATCGTGGCGCACCGCAGTGGCGTACATAACAGCCTTCTTATTCAGCCCATCGGTTACTGGCATCTGGATCACACTCACTTTGTCAGGCAATCATGGGACTCTCGCAATGCCTCTACCGACCGATGCGCCTTACGTGGAGCATATCCAGCGTGCATCGCTGCACTGGTCGTTGCCAGCAGCCGTCGCGATACTATTTGTATCGCTGATGGTGTACATGGTCCTTAATCCCACAAATACAAGTGCGCCTACTTCAACATAAATTTACGTCTTGAAACAAACCCTGATTCGAACCCACCAGCACAACGACGTAACACTGTCCGCCACGCACCTCAATCCATGCGAGAAGAATTGGCACATGAACATGCTTCGAAGAGTTCTACAGGAGAATCTTCATCAGATTCAGAATCTCTTGAAGAAACGCCATCTGGAAATCGCAGACGTCGTCCGCGAACACTGTCACCACCACGTCAACGCACTCATACAGAAAGTGTCATACCTACAACTGATTCAAACCCCGTTGAACCAACTGAAATCCTGTCAGGTGCTCCGAGTCATAATTATAATGTTATTGTGTGTCATCAAATGACATTCTCGCATAGTTTTAGAACGTCAACGAGCTACAACGTCAAATCCAATCTCACTGCGTCGTCAAGATACGACCTCACATGCTGCAACTATGCAACGCAGCAGGCAAAAGAAACAATGTGCACAACCCGTAAAACACTTTCCAAGAAGATTCTAAAACTTCGCAGTCAACCGCGAACATGCAAGTGATTCCGAGAGCATGGTAGTTGGACCTTTCAGTCAAGCGGCACAAACGCGAGCACCGCGCGAGCCGGTGCGCCGGACCTCGTATACGCCTAGACATTAATGCATTCTCACATTCAACACAGAAGCATGATGATACGTCGCCAGGGATCGTCGGCAATGCTGTGTGCCGCGAATGGAAATGGAATTCGACTGCAGCCGATCTCTGCGGAAATGATCTCAATGTTGAAATGGCACTGGAAATTCCAACAAATTGCGAGCATGCGGAAACAAGCCCCATCTCGCATTTCTCGAGATCTCCACTCGCGACACACAAAGCAATTGATACCACAGCATCAGCATGCGTGAAGCAGTACTATCAACTCCTGCTCTCTCAACCGCATCAATTATACAGATGTTATCGAGACAGCAGTGTGCACATGTGGATCAATGATGAGAGATCGCACAAGAGCTCCTACGCTGTTGGAATCCAGGTCATCCTTTCTTGATATAATTCATGTGTTCGGCATGCCGACCGTAATGGCCTACAGGCAATCGAGAAACGCATCGCTCGATTACGGTTCGATCGTGCATGGGCACGTGTTGCAGTGGTTACAGCCCATGAGGGACACGCACACAGTATGCACGTAACAGTCACGGGCTGGTTCGGACAAACGGCTGCAACAGCACGACTGTTTACGCAATCGCTCGTCCTAGCTCCGTTAAAAAACGGATATTACATTGCGTCCGACATGCTGTGTTTTCACCATGCAATTGAATCGTCGTCATCGCAACCAGGTCATTTCTCTCATGCCTCGTTACACGTCGTATTGCAGTACTGACCGAAAATCAGGCACGTTGACGCCGATTCCCGTCCAGAAACTCCGTCACGCACTTCCATCTGCGATATCGGCTCAGACAATAACTGAGACTCTCAGCCTTCTCGATATACCGTCTCAACTGAAGTACTCACACCGTGCAACACTACCCGGACTAGCAGGAGGTACAACTGTCATGGCTCTTGCTGTCGTCCATGGAGCGCCTTTTGCGGCAGTCTGGCACGTTCGACGGACAGCGTTAAAGACGTTCACAGTCGTCGACGTACACGTGCACATGTGTAAGCCAACGCTCACAGCAACATCAGCATTGCACACGTCGATTCCATGGGATCTCCCGTCCGACTTGCTACCGCCGCGCAAAGAATATCCATCTGGCCAGCCTGCCGTGCAAGTCCCCGCTGCAGCAGTTATCATCCAACGGAACTGGCCACATGTCGGTTCACAATTTCAGATTCGAGATCGAACCGTGCGTGCTACACTTCACGATTTGTCGATGTGCATAATACATGCTTCCGGGCGTGAAGCGCTTCCTCTGCACGAGAAATTCACAGATGCTGCTCGTTTCTCTCCAGCTACAATTCAAGCTGTCCCTCCCGGACGCCCTGCACGTCCTCTTCCGGCCGATCACAAATGGCTCGGGACCATTCCAGTTTTTATCCCTCCACACCCCGCGTTTCTGCATGGAGGAACGGACCTGCGGCCAATAGCAGACACTGACCCGTGTAATTGTTACGAGCACACCGCTGTACGACGGGAACATTTCCCTGCAAGGACGTACGCGTCTCGGCATGCACTTGACGAGTCAGGGCATGCAGACGCATTCGCACACACGCGTGCACAGCGTACAGATGACCAACGTTCACAAGAGTACAACCGTCGAGCACGTCAATCCCAGCGCGAAAAAATTGACAAGCCAGTACACAGTGACGCTGCCCGGGACAGGCGAGCCGCCATCCGTTTCGCCAAAAAGGACCGTACACTAGCGTTCAAGCACAAATGCGTGAAGACGTGGATCAGCGACTACGAGCACCCGAACGAACTCCTCCGAGACATAGTCGAAGCGGTGGCAAAGAAGCGTTCCAAATTTCCTCAATTTCTTGACGCGCTGAAGGACGCTATCATCGACATGCTGTACAGTACGTTAATTTCAATTCGATTATGTCCATTTCGCCATTAATGCTCTCTGCAGCTCTGTACCAGCCGATGGTGCCATGCGATTGCTGCGGCGTCCGGGACTACATCGACGATCTCTACCCCGAGGCGCACCTCAACATATTGAAGCCCCACGGGATCGACGACGCCGCGATACGGCGCATTCAGGAGACAGAGGATTACATGCACAAGCTGGAAACCGGAACGTCGAAACCGCGGAAACCGTTGCTCTGCGCAATGTGCCACAGACACCGCGCAGAGCAAGGTGTCGATATCTGCGGGCTTTCGAAAGAGGTCCGAGTGTGTCTCTACCGCTCTCCAGTATGGTCATTGACCATCCCCGCACAGAACGGCATCCACCCGACACCGCCGTCGGAAGACCTCGCCAGGGAGGCAGCAGGCCTCACGTTTCCAGAGGCTGTCGTATGCAGTCCGGCCGTGTCGTTCGTCAACATCGCAACGACGCGCATCGGTCGGCAGCAGGCCGCGCACCCGAAGGTCACCATGGTTTACTCGCAGCCCGCCGAGCTCGTCGAATCGATGAAGCCTCTCGCCCCGGGAGACGCGATGATGTACGTGAACATGGAGAAGCCAACGGTGCCCGGACACGACCGCAAGTTCACCAACTTCTGGCAGTTCAGCACTTCGAAGGTGAGAAGCGTCATGAAGCTGCTCGTCGCGGCCGGGAACAAGTGGTACCAGAAATGCGGATTCGACAAGCTCGACGACGCCTACTGGGAGAAGGCCACTGCCGACGCAGCGAACTGGAAAGGGGAGCTGTCTGACGAAGAGCAGCGCGACCGCACGCCCGCACCGCCGCGAGTCGCCCGCAAACGTGGACGCCAGCCTCACGTTCCCGGAACCGGCGAGTCGGTGGACCTGACAGCAGTTCCGCACGCAGCGACGGGAACCGAGTCAGCAACCAGCTGCAGCGACGAGGAGGCGGAAGCTTCGGAAGAACCCGAAGTCCACGACGACGTTGGATACGAAATCGCCAGCTCCGGAGCCCGTCGGCTGTTGACCGACGTAGGAGATCCCGTGTTGAAGCAGTTCATGGAGTCGTCGTTGAAGCTCGCAATGACAGCACGTCCTCCTCTGCCAACAGCAGAGCCGGAGGTCGGGCCGACACGTGACGCGTCAACAGCAAGGTCGACACGCGAAACCGGATCCGAGGACGAAGCCGAGGACGCGCCCAGACGCGCCCCTCCCGATCTCGTGGACCTCGACAAGCTCGCGCAGATCAACAACAAGGACGTCGACGAGTTCGTGCAGCTTGCACGTGCTACGGCGCACGACGTCGATACAGAGGCCGCAGTGTACAGCGACCCCACCGGATTCGACATGCCTCAACAGCCGGCAACGCCCGCAGTCGTGCAGTCCGAGTATCACCACAGGCTCGTCGACGTTGCCACAGCGTTCGGCGAAGATGTTGCCGAGCGTACTCGCACGTTGCCGATCCTCGATCGCGTCCACTTAAATTTCAGCAAGGGTGCAGAGTACTGCACGGCCCCATTTCCATTTGCGTTTCCAGACGGTGAGCACCGTGCACCGGCACCGTCGTCGATTTGTGATTTCGTGCAGACGGACATTGACCCTTTCTGAACGCAGGCCGGCACGGACGGATAGGCGACCCTGCAGACCCTCTCGATCAACGCAAAGTACCGCTGTCGATCAGCAAGTACAACAAGTGGTTCCTGCTGTCCGACAAGGCACGCGCCCTTGTCGCCGACATCGGATTCTTCTTCGTCCAGGCGACGGATTATCTCAACCTCAAGGCTTACCAGAAGAGCAACTGTGCAATTCAGAGTCTCGAGCTCGACAAGTTGGAGGCGGCCGGTCACCCGGTGACGGCCGCGCACGTCATGGACCACCTCACCACCGCCGTCGATGACCCCAGCGTTACCGTAGACTTTGTTAAGCGCCACCTCGTCCGCGCGACGCTGAATGCGGTAAGCCGCAGCACACCCTTGACAACAATTTGCACATTATTTCGTAACGCGCCCATCTCCAGGTGCCGGGATCGCACCAGCATCTCGAGACCGGTCACGGCCAGCTCATTGCTGCCGCACAGACGTACGGCCCGCCGCAGATATGGTACACTATGAGCTTCAACGATCACGGTGACGCGAGTCTGTACAGAGCCATCGACCGCGAGAGGTTCCACAACCAGGCCGCAATCGATGCGCTAAGCGCAAACGAGAAGGACGCGATCCTGAACTCGGAGTCCGGAATCGTTGTCCGTCACTATCAGCGGCGCTGGAACGCGTTGATCAAGCTGATGTACTCCGAAGGCGCGAGGGCGATGTTCGGCGGTTACAAGATGACAGGTCATTTCATCCGTCACGGCGAGCAGCAGCGGCGGACGTTGCATGGGCACCTCATCGGCTGGTGCGAAGGCATGCCTATGTACGACACGTGCGAGAAGCAGCACATGAAAGAGTACCTCGAATTCTTTGACAGCATCGTCAAGGCGGAGATCCCTCGACCTCCGAAGCCCGACGACCCAGCCGTCGAGGACAACCTTCACGTGCCCGATGCCCTTCGTCATGATTGGGCGACCGCGTTTCTCCGGAAGGTCATCCTCACGTTCAACATTCACCGACACAGCGGCACGTGCCGCATGACGAAGGCCAAGCAGGCACAGCACTATTCATCTTCCACGCGCAAGCGTCACGAAGAGCTCTTCGCCGCTGCAGCGCAGTTCAAGCCGACTCAGGAGTACACGAACCCGTTGCTCGAAGGATGCCAGCCCATCCACGGCGCTTCCGACAAGGACGCCCAGGAACTTGCCGACCTCGTCAAGAAGCTGAACAACGCCTGGTGGAGGGCGAGGAAGTGGTGCCGCTTCGGACTGCCAGGCCGCGCATCCCGATACGCGAGACTCATGTGCGTGCTCAAGTTCTGCGATGACGTGCCCCCGCAACAATTCCTGACGAATACAAACGCACAGGTCGACGCCAGAGCTCAAGAACGCGCAACGCGGCGACAGGCTACTGGTGCCGATGCGACGCACAGTAGAAGACTTGTTTGTGGCGCTGTTCAACGAGTGGCTGTCCCGCATTGCGCACTCCAACCTCTTCTTCGATCTCGTCGCGGACTTCGAAGCGATGGGAGCGTACATGTTCAAGTACGCACTCAAGGTACGGCCGTACCGACGCTTCCCTGCCCGGATGTAGAGCATACTGAAGCTCATTTCACGCCTGCAGGTCGAACCACAGGCATTGGAGAGCATATACGCTGCGCTCGCAAAGGCGGGCGAGAAGGGAGGCAGCCTACGGAGCGCGATGGCGAAAGCGATTCGGAAGTCGCTCTCCCACCGCGAACTCGGCCGGCCGGAGGCAGCTTTCCATATGCTCAACTACCCCATCTGGCACTCGTCGTTTCACGCCCGCACCGTTCCGTGCATCCCTCCAGACAAGCGGACAAGACGTTCGTACCAGCGCGGCTTCATGCGACCGATCCGCAACCGCAATCCTGGCGAGACGAAAATATTCGTGAACAACGACATCGACTGGTACATGGAGAGGCCTGACGACCAGTTCTGGAACGTGATGCCGCTGTACAAGTTTCTGCAATGGTTTGCCGTCGTCGCCAAGAAAGACGGGATTCCAGGCGACAAGATCGACATGTCTCCCTTGGCAGCAGCCACGTTGGAGACAGGACGAACCGAGCCGCATCACACCGACTCGCAACACGGTGGCGACGAGCCGGAGGATGACGAGGATGACGACGACGACCATCCTGACTCAGACGCCCCGGAGTACCCTCAGCGCCAGATCGAACGCGAGCACCGCGAGGAGAAGGCACGGCAGGCCAAGACGTGGGTATTGGACCCGCTCTGGCAGCGATGGCTGCGTGAAGACGCTCTGTCGGACGAAGAGCGGCGACAGCTACAGAAGACGCCGCCGCTCGTGATCCCGGACGAGGAGAGGTGCACACCGTGCTTCAACACCGTCAGCGGCAAGAAACAGCTGCGGATGCGACGGCAACCCATGCCAGTTGTGATGCCGTTCAACGTCCACTCCGGCCAAGTCGCCAAGTACGCGCCGCTACTCTTCTACCACCCCTTCCGGAACGAGTGGACGGACCTGCTCGACATGCCGGCTCGTGCGGAGGTCACCGACGCGATCCTTGCGGCCGCAATGACAAAAGCACGGAAGGCAACAATCACGCGCCACGCGTCAGCCGCAAGTGACAACATCCGTGTGCGCATGGAAGAGATCATCGGCCGGATCACCGACATTCCGAACATGACGGCGACGGGCGCAATCGTGACGGAACACGCGGAGCCCGGCACCATCAGAAACACAGCGAGCGCCTTGGGAGCGGGACTGCCAGCGCCGTCGTTTCAGCCTGCATCCGTTGAAACGGAACAGGCAGTCCTACGAGCGCATGGTGTCATTCCACCCTCCGCAGAAGCGGGCACCGGCGGACCGTCCGTTCAGGCGGCTCCACCGTCATCCCGAGCTCCACTCCTGTCGCCCGACGACCTGAAGCCGGAGCAACGCGAAATCTACGACAAGATGGTGAAATACTTCGAGCTCAGACGCAAAGCGGAAGCGCTGAAGGCAAGGGCTATGCAATACAGGCGCGATGCGGAGGGCGGTCAAGACGTGCCGGAGATTCTCAAGTACTGGTACATGCCTGCGGGGCCGCGCTTCTTCGTCACAGGAGGAGCGGGGTGCGGAAAGACCGTCCTACTCCGCTGCATCGAACACGCTGCAAACCAGTACAACGTTGGTGATGCGGGAATGGAGGCCCTCCCTCACGGCCGTTGCACCGTAGCAGCACCGTTCGGCTCCGCGGGCTTCAACGCGGGTGGCGGCACGATGCACACCCGCTTCCACCTCCAATCGTTTCTCTCCGGCAAGCGCGACAAGATCAAGCACAGCAGCTTCACAATCGACAAGCTGCGACTCGAGCTGCAGAAAACGTACGTCCTGCAGATCGACGAGATCATGTCCTGCTGGACGAACATCTTCTACTCGTTCAAGACGGCCCTGGAGGACGCCATGTGCGGACGTGAAGCCGTCGGCGACCCGGAGACTGGGTTGGCGCCGCCACCTCTACCGCAGTACCAGGTCGGACCCGACGGCAGGACGCCGGTGATGCAGCGCTACCCATTCGGAGGCTTGGCAATCATTACGTACGGGGACGCGGCCCAGGTCCCCCCGGTCAAGTCCCAGTCGCTGTGGGAGACGTTGTTGCCGGCACGGAAGGACATCACGATGCAGAATGACGTCAAGTGGCACACGCCGAACCTGCACACTTTCCTCAGCTACTTCACGGCTCACGTCCTGCCGTCCTCGATGCGGCACCTGGCGGATCCAGAACTCGGCCAAATCCTCAACTGGTTTCGAGACGGGGATCCGGACCACGTCGACGACGTGTACCACTACCTTCTCCGCCACTGCCTGGACCTGAACAACGATCTCGGCGACGACAACGAGAATGCCATCCACAACACGCTCACCAAGAACCAAGACCCCACGTGGGACGAAGCGTACCACATGTTCCTCACGAACAAGCTCGCAGAGCAGCACAACGACGCGATGATCCGACGGCACCACGCGCAGTACCGCGACCCTGTCCTCAAGATCGTCGCCAAGGACACGCATCCGCGCGAGCACATCAAGAAGTGCGAGAGCGTGGACGCGTACGGCGAGAGGATCCCATGCACGAACGAACAAGGAAGCATCCCCCACAAGGTCATGGTGACGGCGGGCATCAAGGTCATGCTTAGACAGAACCGCGACACAGACGACGGCCTCGTCAACGGCGCCATCGGACTGCTTGCCGGTTACAAATGGCGAGACCACACGGAGACTCCCGACTACATCAGTCAGCACGCGACGGAGTTCACACCGGACACGCCGCTCGTGCTCGAACACGCTGCACCGGATCTCGTCCAGCACGCGCTCGACACTGCGGACCGTGCCCCCAAGCCCGAGCCGGAACCCGAACCCGAACCTGAACCCGAGCCAGGACCTTCGGACCGGAAGAAGAGCAAGCCAAAGGTCAGCAAGGACAACATTGTACGGGCCGCAGCGGCAGTGACGAGGCAGAAGAAACAGAGCATAGAGGCGAAGGTGGAGCAGCTCCCGCATCCGCACCTCATGCCCCCCATGACGTACTACATCTACTTCCACGACGACCGCGTCGGCCGGCGTGCAATCACGGAACGCTGCCAGCTCCCCGACGGTCGAATCGTCGACGCCGTCGAAATCAACGTCGAGCCCAGAAATGCTGGTGAGCCGCTGCATTTGTCAGCACGATCGTGAATGCAGATGCGCTTCCCTCTCGAGATTGACTACGGTCACGTTGCGCAGACCACGAGGATGAAATTGCTGGTGGGGCAGGAGGCACGCACAACGTCAGGATAGGACCGCCGTTCCGCGTCGCCTACGGCACGACGGTCTACAAGGCTCAAGGCCACACCCTGAAGCGCGCCATCGCCGACGTGCGGGGCATGAACAGCAGGGACTACACACACCGACAGCAGCTGTACGTCATGCTCAGCCGCCCGCGCGAGGGAGCGCACTTCTTCATCGCGAACGCCTCGCTCCTGCAACGGTACGAGCTGCTGCACGTGATTCAGAACGTCAACCCCGACCTGCAAGCCGCCATCAAGGACCAGAAGGCCGAGAGCGCAGAATTTGCGCGGCTCCGGCAAGACGATCCGAAAACGCACGCAAGAATGTGGGGCCACAAGCTCCAGTACCTGCGCTGGATCGAGGACAGCACCGCGCCGCACGGTCAGCGACTCGTCAACGCAGTCCCCACGGAATGCGAGCCAGGCGACTGGGGCCAAGTCGAACAGTTCCAGCGCGAGTTCGAAAAGGCGGAGGTCGAGTTCAAGAACAAGCGCTTCGTCGACACGATGCCGAAGCGCGTTTCCGCGGCGGCACGCAAGCGTTGAGTGCGTTAAATCATGCACATCTAGATGCATTATGATCATAACTCCCACTGACGTATTTTTGTGTGCAGAAAGAAATAACGCGGTGCATCTACGGGACCTGCATGCACGTGCAGCCAGACTGCCCGTCGATCATGTCCGCGTTTCTAGGTAGCATATCGTCCAATTACATGTGTTTCTATACGTTCGCTCGCTCGGCCAGCTACACGCATCTGCATACCTCGGATCAGCAGTACTCTCCAGCGCTTTCCTTGTCCGTTTCCGCCCAGCCCTCCAGTCGTCGCTAGCCGCGTCAGCACGCCCGCCCACCGCCGGTCTACCCGGTTCTACACAGGCCGGCGCGTCTGTCAGTCGAACCGGCCGGCGCCTCCATCCGGTCGTTTTCCCCGTGAGCCTCCCGGCCCGCCCCCGCCCCCGGCCGCCTCCCGCGCGCCCCCCGCTGACTCGCGCCCTTCAGGCCTCCCGCCGTCACTAGCGTCGTCACCTTGCCCGCCTGGCGTCCTCTCCCGCGCCCTCCAGGCCTCCCGTCGTTCCCAGCCTCGTGAGCTCGACTGCGCGCCCTGCCCTCCCGCCCGCCGCCGATGTGCCCGTCTGTGCGCAGGCCGCCGCGCTCGTCAGTCGAACGGCTGGCACCCCCATCGAGTCTTTTTGCCCGTGAGGCTCCCGGCACGCCCCTGCCCCCCGCGCGCCTCACCTCACTGCCGCCCTCCAGGCCTCCCGCCCCCAGCCGACCTCCCGGCCCGCCCGCGTCCCTGGCACGTCCACCCCCCTCCAGGCCTCCGACCAGACCGCTTTCTGCCTGTGCCAATGATCCCCCCGTCCCTGTCCTCTTCCCTGTGAGCCTCCCAGCCTCCTCTCCCGCCCGCCACCCTCGGCTGACTACCATGGTCCAGGCGTTGCGTCCTGCCTACACAAGTTGCGCCATGAAGGGGACCTGCTCGTGTATACAACCTCGAGCTCGCTGCCTGCTCATGCGCGCGAATGTTGTAGATAGCTTTCAGCCATGCCCTCGCGCGTTCAAGTTTGCTAGCCCTCAGTTAGTGCAGATGTCGCAAGCCCGGCATGCGTAGCAAATTATATATGTGCGTCTGCAGTCGTCGTTTCCCTGTTGCATGAGCCGGCCGGGGCTGGAGCTGGCCGCCTACTCTCCGGGCGCCCAGCAGTGCCGGCCCCTCTGCTGTGACAGCCGCGATGGCGGCCGCGAGGCTTCGCCGTACTTAGTGCTCCGCAGGAGCACGGATCTTGTCTCAAACCCAAAAACCGCCGATATAAATTCCTTTTTTAACCTTTTTTTCCACTCAAGATCCCCCCTGCTAAATAATTTCCGCGTCGCACTCCCTCGAGGACGAATTATTAATTCTGCCTCGACACGGACGCGATTGCCGCTAATGACTCAGCTACCCTAACCCCCACAGACCTCTCTAGATCCATTTTTAGCGTCGTGGCTCCCCTAAGACGACCGCTCGCCCGTGGGCGTCGCGCGAAAATCGAATTTCCCTCTGGATCAATTCCGGTACTTAACCTCCGACAAATGCAGTCCGAGTCAGAAGGTGGGACCCGGTCCGCCCGGTCCCGCGACGAAATCGCGCCAGGGACGCCCCAGAACGATACAGAATGCCGCGCGAGGGCGAGCGCATCGCCGCAAGCTCGATTTCAAGCGCCGTCGACGCTCCAGTGCGAAGAGTCGGCCGAAAATTTGATCCAGCGCTAGCCGGTCCCGCCCGGTCCCGCGACGCGCGCAATCGATGCGTACTGGCGCGCATGGACATAGCAGGGCCTGCGCACCCCCGAAATCCGCTTTTCGGAGCCGGAACAGCGCAGGAAGGTACCCGACGGCCAAAATTCGATCCTGCACGCGCCCTGACATCTTTCCGCGCGCCCACGCCGCGGCGCATGCGCGGAACGATAGCATAAGCATTTAAGATGTAGGCAAAGTCTTCCGCACGCTTTGCGTATGCGACGGGCCGCGAGGACCCAGCCGATCAGGCGAAGCCTCTTTCAGGCGAAGCCTCTTTCTCAAACCCAAAAACCGCCGACCGAAATTCCTTTTTTAACCTTTTTTTCCACTCAAGATCCCCCCTGCTAAATAATTTCCGTGTCACACTCCCTCGAGGCAGAATTATTAATTCTGCCTCGACACAGACGCGATTGATGGACATTACACAGCTGCCCGAACCCCCACAGACCCCTCTACATCCATTTTTAGCGTCCTGGCTCCCCTAAGACGACCGCTCTCCCGTGGGCGTCGCGCGAAAATCGAATTTCCCTCTGGATCAATTCCGGTACTTAACCTCCGACACATGCAGTCCGAGTCAGAAGGTGGGACCCGGTCCCGCCCGGTCCCGCGACGAAATCGCGCCAGGGACGCCCCAGAACGATACAGAATGACGCGCGAGCGCGAGCGCATCGCGGCAGGCTCGATTTCGGGCACCCTCGACGCTCCAGTGCGAAGAGTCGGCCGAAAATTTGATCCGGCCGGTTCCGGCCGGTCCCGCGACGTGCGCAATCGATGCGTACGGGCGCGCATAGACATAGCAGGACCTGCGCACTCCAGCGATCCGCTTTTCGGAGCCGGAACAGCGCAGGAAGGCTCCCGGTGGCAAAAATTCGATCCTGCACAGCCCCGGACATCTTTCCGCGCGCCCGCGCCGCGGCACATGCGCGGAAGAATAGCATAAGCATTTGAGATGTAGAAGAAGCCTTCCGCACGCTTTGCGTATGCGCCGGGCCGCGAGGACCCAGCCGACCCCGAAAATTCGATCCTCTACAGACCTGAAGACCTTTTCTTGCGCGCTCGCATCCTCGCGCATGCGCATCGCTACAATATTCATTTCACATTTTTTTGAAGCCTTCCACAAGCTTTGAAGACGCGGAAGAGCACGACAACCCAGCCGACGGTAAAAAATCGATTCTGAACAGACCCGGACATCTTTCCGTGCGCCAACGCCGCGGCGCATGCGCGGAACAATATGATAAGCATTTCAGATGTAGACAAAGCCTTCCGCACGCATTGCAGATGTGCCGGGCCGCGAGCCGACGCCGAAAATTCGATCCTGGACGGACCTGCACAGCTTTCCGCGCGCCCTCGCATCCTCGCGCGTGCGCATCGCTACAATAGTAATTTGAGATCTTTGTTAAGCTTTTCGCGAGCTCCGAGGACGCGACAGGGCGCGAGAATCCAGCCGACCCCGAAAATTCGATCCTGCATGGACCTGCACGTCTTTCCGCGCGCCCTCGCCTCCGCAGCCCCGCACATCAATGCTATATGCATTCGATCGCGAGATTCTGTTTAAGCGATTCGCAAGCTCTGTGCATGCGCCTGGCCGCGACAACCTCGCCCCTCCCGGGCCTCCTTCCCAACAATATTATAATTAATCTCTTCTCAATCTGCTCCACCCTAGCCTTTATTTCCTCAGTAAATTAATATTCCTCTAGCCGGCCAGCGCTAGCTGGACTGGCCGTCAGCCAGCCAGCTTCCAGCCAGCTGCAGAAAGCTGTTCGCGATCGGCCAGGCCGCTGGCCAGTCGCTGAGTGCCCTATACATAGGCCTACTATGACAGCCGCGAGGGCGTCCGCGAGGCTTCGCCGTACTTAGTGCTCCGCAGGAGCACGGATCTTGTCTCAAACCCAAAAACCGCCGATATAAATTCCTTTTTTAACCTTTTTTTCCACTCAAGATCCCCCCCGCTAAATAATTTCCGCGTCGCACTCCCTCGAGGACGAATTATTAATTCTGCCTCGACACGGACGCGATTGCCGCTAATGACTCAGCTACCCTAACCCCCACAGACCTCTCTAGATCCATTTTTAGCGTCGTGGCTCCCCTAAGACGACCGCTCGCCCGTGGGCGTCGCGCGAAAATCGAATTTCCCTCTGGATCAATTCCGGTACTTAACCTCCGACAAATGCAGTCCGAGTCAGAAGGTGGGACCCGGTCCCGCCCGGTCCCGCGACGAAATCGCGCCAGGGACGCCCCAGAACGATACAGAATGCCGCGCGAGGGCGAGCGCATCGCCGCAAGCTCGATTTCAAGCGCCGTCGACGCTCCAGTGCGAAGAGTCGGCCGAAAATTTGATCCAGCGCTAGCCGGTCCCGCCCGGTCCCGCGACGCGCGCAATCGATGCGTACTGGCGCGCATGGACATAGCAGGGCCTGCGCACCCCCGAAATCCGCTTTTCGGAGCCGGAACAGCGCAGGAAGGTACCCGACGGCCAAAATTCGATCCTGCACGCGCCCTGACATCTTTCCGCGCGCCCACGCCGCGGCGCATGCGCGGAACGATAGCATAAGCATTTAAGATGTAGGCAAAGTCTTCCGCACGCTTTGCGTATGCGACGGGCCGCGAGGACCCAGCCGACCCCGAAAATTCGATCCTGCATGGACCTGCACATCTTTCCGCGCGCCCTCGCCTCGAGCTCCGCAGCCCCGCACATCGATGCTATAGCTATATGCATTCAAGATTCTGTTTAAGCGATTCGCAAGCTCTGTGCATGCGCCTGGCCGCGAGAACCTTGCCCCTCCCGGGCCTCCCTCTCAACAATATTATATATAATTCATCTCCTCTAATCTCAACCTGCTCCGGCCTCCCTTTATTTCCTCAGTACATTAATATTCCTCTAGTTATATTCCTCTAGCCGGCCAGCGGTAGCTGGACTGGCCGTCAGCCGGCCAGCTTCCAACCAGAAAGCTGTTCGCGATCGGCCAGGCCGCTGGCCAGTGCCCTATAGGCCTACTGTGACAGCCGCGAGGGCGTCCGCGAGGCTTCGCCGTACTCAGGCGAAGCCTCTTTCAGGCGAAGCCTCTTTCAGGCGAAGCCTCTTTCAGGCGAAGCCTCTTTCTCAAACCCAAAAACCGCCGATATAAATTCCTTTTTTAACCTTTTTTTCCACTCGAGATCTCCCCTGCTAAATAATTTCCGCGTCGCGCTCCCTCGAGGCAGAATTATTAATTCTGCCTCGACACGGACGCGATGGCCGCTAATGACTCAGCTACCCTAACCCCCACAGACCTCTCTAGATCCATTTTTAGCGTCCTGGCTCCCCTAAGACGACCGCTCGCCCGTGGGCGTCGCGCGAAAATCGAATTTCCCTCTGGATCAATTCCGGTACTTAACCTCCGACAAATGCAGTCCGAGTCAGAAGGTGGGACCCGGTCCCGCCCGGTCCCGCGACGAAATCGCGCCAGGGACGCCCCAGAACGATACAGAATGACGCGCGAGGGCGAGCGCATCGCCGCAAGCTCGGTTTCGGGCGCCCTCGACGCTCCAGTGCAAACAGTCGGCCGAAATTTTGATCCGGCCGGTTCCGGCCGGTCCCGCGACGCGCGCAATCGATGCGTACTGGCGCGCATAGACATAGCAGGGCCTGCGCACCCCCGAAATCCGCTTTTCGGAGGCCGAACAGTGCAGGAAGGTACCGGACATCAAAAATTCGATCTTGCACAGGCCCGGACATCTTTCCGTGCGCCCACGCCGCGGCGCATGCGCGGAACAATAGCATAAGCATCTAAGATGTAGACAAAGCATTCCGCACGGTTTACGGACGTGCCGGGCCGCGGGGACCCAGCCGACCCCAAAAATTCGATCCTGGACAGACCTGCACATCTTTCCGCGCGCCCTCGCATCCTCACGCACGGGCATCGCTACTATATTCAGTTGAGATCTTTTTAAAGCTTTTCGCGAGCTCTGCGGGCGCGACAGGGCACGAGAACCCAGCCGACGCAAAAATTCGATCCTGAACAGGCCCGGACAGCTTTCCGCCCGCCCACGCCGCGGCGCATGCGCGGAACAATAGCATAAGCATCTAAGATGTAGATCAAGCGTTCCGCACGGTTTACAGATGTGCCGGGCCGCGAGGACCCAGCCGACCCCGAAAATTCGATCCTGGACGGACCTGAACATGTACATCTTTCCGCGCGCCCTCGCATCCTCGCGCATGCGCATCGCTACAATATTCATTTGAGATCTTTTTAAAGCTTTTCGCAAGCTCTGCGGACGCGACAAGGCGCGGCAATCCAGCCGCCGCAAAAATTCGATCCTGGCCACGCCTGCACATCCGCGCGCCCTCGCCTCCGCAGCCCTGCACATCGATGCTATATGCGTTCGAGATTCTGTTTAAGCGATGCGCAAGCTCTGTGCATGCGCCTGGCCGCGAGAACCTCGCCCCTCCCGGCCGCGGGCCTCCTTCCCAACAATATTATATATAATTAATCTCCTCTCAATATGCTCCACCCTTTATTTCCTCAGCACATTAATATTCCTCTAGCCGGCCAGGGCTGCTGGACTGGCCGTCAGCTAGCCAGCTTCCAGCCAGAAAGCTGTTCGCTGGCCAGTCGCTGAGTGCCCTATAGGCCTACTGTGACAGCCGCGAGGGCGTCCGCGAGGCTTCGCCGTACTTAGTGCTCCGCAGGAGCACGGATCTTGTCTCAAACCCAAAAACCGCCGATATAAATTCCTTTTTTAACCTTTTTTTCCACTCAAGATCCCCCCTGCTAAATAATTTCCGCGTCGCACTCCCTCGAGGACGAATTATTAATTCTGCCTCGACACGGACGCGATTGCCGCTAATGACTCAGCTACCCTAACCCCCACAGACCTCTCTAGATCCATTTTTAGCGTCGTGGCTCCCTAAGACGACCGCTCGCCCGTGGGCGTCGCGCGAAAATCGAATTTCCCTCTGGATCAATTCCGGTACTTAACCTCCGACAAATGCAGTCCGAGTCAGAAGGTGGGACCCGGTCCCGCCCGGTCCGCGACGAAATCGCGCCAGGGACGCCCCAGAACGATACAGAATGCCGCGCGAGGGCGAGCGCATCGCCGCAAGCTCGATTTCAAGCGCCGTCGACGCTCCAGTGCGAAGAGTCGGCCGAAAATTTGATCCAGCGCTAGCCGGTCCCGCCCGGTCCCGCGACGCGCGCAATCGATGCGTACTGGCGCGCATGGACATAGCAGGGCCTGCGCACCCCCGAAATCCGCTTTTCGGAGCCGGAACAGCGCAGGAAGGTACCCGACGGCCAAAATTCGATCCTGCACGCGCCCTGACATCTTTCCGCGCGCCCACGCCGCGGCGCATGCGCGGAACGATAGCATAAGCATTTAAGATGTAGGCAAAGTCTTCCGCACGCTTTGCGTATGCGACGGGCCGCGAGGACCCAGCCGACCCCGAAAATTCGATCCTGCATGGACCTGCACATCTTTCCGCGCGCCCTCGCCTCGAGCTCCGCAGCCCCGCACATCGATGCTATAGCTATATGCATTCAAGATTCTGTTTAAGCGATTCGCAAGCTCTGTGCATGCGCCTGGCCGCGAGAACCTTGCCCTCCCGGGCCTCCCTCTCAACAATATTATATATAATTCATCTCCTCTAATCTCAACCTGCTCCGGCCTCCCTTTATTTCCTCAGTACATTAATATTCCTCTAGTTATATTCCTCTAGCCGGCCAGCGGTAGCTGGACTGGCCGTCAGCCGGCCAGCTTCCAACCAGAAAGCTGTTCGCGATCGGCCAGGCCGCTGGCCAGTGCCCTATAGGCCTACTGTGACAGCCGCGAGGGCGTCCGCGAGGCTTCGCCGTACTTAGTGCTCCGCAGGAGCACGGATCTTGTCTCAAACCCAAAAACCGCCGATATAAATTCCTTTTTTAACCTTTTTTTCCACTCGAGATCCCCCCTGATAAATAATTTCCGTGTCGCACTCCCTCGAGGCAGAATTATTAATTCTGCCTCGACACGGTCACGATTGCCGCTAATGACTCAGCTACCCTAACCCCCACACACCTCTCTAGATCCATTTTTAGCGTCCTGGCTCCCCTAAGACGACCGCTCCCCCGTGGGCGTCGCGCGAATATCAAATTTCCCTCTGGATCAAATCCGGTCCTTAACCTCCGACAAATGCAGTCCAGGTCAGAAGGTGGGACCCGGTCCCGCCCGGTCCCGCGACGAAATCGCGCCAGGGACGCCCCAGAACGATAAAGAGTGACGGGCGAGGGCGAGCGCATCGACGCAAGCTCGATTTCGGGCGCCGTCAACGCTCCAGTCCGAACAGTAGGCCGAAAATTTGATCCGGCCGGTTCCGGCCGGTTCCGCGAGGCGCGCATTCGATGCGTACTGGCGCGCATAGACATAGCAGGGCCTGCGCACCCCGAAATCTGCTTTTCGGAGCCGGAATAGCGCAAGAAGGTACCGGACATCAAAAATTCGATCCTGCACAAACCTGGACAGCTTTCCGCGCGCCAACGCCGCGGCGCATGCGCGGAACGATAGCATAAGCATTTGAGATGTAGACAAAGCATTCCGCACGGTCTCTAAATGCGCCGGGCCGCGAGGACCCAGCCGACGCCGAAAATTCGATCCTGGACGGACCTGCACAGCTTTCCGCGCGCCCTCGCATCCTCACGCGTGCGCATCCCTACAACAGTAGTTTGAGATCTTTGTCAAGCTTTTCGCGAACTCTAGAGATGCGACAGGGCGCGAGAATCCAGCCGACCCCGAAAATTCGATCCTGGCCAGGCCTGCAAAGCTTTCCGTGTGCCCTTGCCTCCGCACCCCTGCACATCGATGCTATATGCATTCTAGATTCTGTTTAAGCGATTCCCAAGCTCTGTGCATGCGCCTGGCCGCGAGAACCTCGCCCCTCCCAGGCCCGGCGGCCTCCCTCCCAACAATATTATATAGTTAATCTCCTCTCAATCTGCTCCACCAGTTAAAAGCAAGCGTTACCGGTTCAACTCCGGTCTCCCCTAGTTAATTATATATTCCCTCTCCTCATTACATTGCTCTCTGGCCAGCCAGCTCTCCCTCGAGCTGGCTAAAGCGGGCCAGCCCATGGCCGGTGCCAAGCCGGCGAAACCCGGCCATGCAGCTGGGCGGGGCCGGGTCCAGCTGGCCTCCTACTGTGACAGCCGCGAGGGCGTCCGCGAGGCTTCGCCGTACTTAGTGCTCCGCAGGAGCACGGATCTTGTCTCAAACCCAAAAACCGCCGATATAAATTCCTTTTTTAACCTTTTTTTCCACTCAAGATCCCCCCTGCTAAATAATTTCCGCGTCGCACTCCCTCGAGGACGAATTATTAATTCTGCCTCGACACGGACGCGATTGCCGCTAATGACTCAGCTACCCTAACCCCCACAGACCTCTCTAGATCCATTTTTAGCGTCGTGGCTCCCCTAAGACGACCGCTCGCCCGTGGGCGTCGCGCGAAAATCGAATTTCCCTCTGGATCAATTCCGGTACTTAACCTCCGACAAATGCAGTCCGAGTCAGAAGGTGGGACCCGGTCCCGCCCGGTCCCGCGACGAAATCGCGCCAGGGACGCCCCAGAACGATACAGAATGCCGCGCGAGGGCGAGCGCATCGCCGCAAGCTCGATTTCAAGCGCCGTCGACGCTCCAGTGCGAAGAGTCGGCCGAAAATTTGATCCAGCGCTAGCCGGTCCCGCCCGGTCCCGCGACGCGCGCAATCGATGCGTACTGGCGCGCATGGACATAGCAGGGCCTGCGCACCCCGAAATCCGCTTTTCGGAGCCGGAACAGCGCAGGAAGGTACCCGACGGCCAAAATTCGATCCTGCACGCGCCCTGACATCTTTCCGCGCGCCCACGCCGCGGCGCATGCGCGGAACGATAGCATAAGCATTTAAGATGTAGGCAAAGTCTTCCGCACGCTTTGCGTATGCGACGGGCCGCGAGGACCCAGCCGACCCCGAAAATTCGATCCTGCATGGACCTGCACATCTTTCCGCGCGCCCTCGCCTCGAGCTCCGCAGCCCCGCACATCGATGCTATAGCTATATGCATTCAAGATTCTGTTTAAGCGATTCGCAAGCTCTGTGCATGCGCCTGGCCGCGAGAACCTTGCCCCTCCCGGGCCTCCCTCTCAACAATATTATATATAATTCATCTCCTCTAATCTCAACCTGCTCCGGCCTCCCTTTATTTCCTCAGTACATTAATATTCCTCTAGTTATATTCCTCTAGCCGGCCAGCGGTAGCTGGACTGGCCGTCAGCCGGCCAGCTTCCAACCAGAAAGCTGTTCGCGATCGGCCAGGCCGCTGGCCAGTGCCCTATAGGCCTACTGTGACAGCCGCGAGGGCGTCCGCGAGGCTTCGCCGTACTTAGTGCTCCGCAGGAGCACGGATCTTGTCAGGCGAAGCCTCTTTCTCAAACCCAAAAACCGCCGATATAAATTCCTTTTTTAACCTTTTTTTCCACTCGAGATCCCCCCTGATAAATAATTTCCGTGTCGCACTCCCTCGAGGCAGAATTATTAATTCTGCCTCGACACGGTCACGATTGCCGCTAATGACTCAGCTACCCTAACCCCCACACACCTCTCTAGATCCATTTTTAGCGTCCTGGCTCCCCTAAGACGACCGCTCCCCCGTGGGCGTCGCGCGAATATCAAATTTCCCTCTGGATCAAATCCGGTCCTTAACCTCCGACAAATGCAGTCCAGGTCAGAAGGTGGGACCCGGTCCCGCCCGGTCCCGCGACGAAATCGCGCCAGGGACGCCCCAGAACGATAAAGAGTGACGGGCGAGGGCGAGCGCATCGACGCAAGCTCGATTTCGGGCGCCGTCAACGCTCCAGTCCGAACAGTAGGCCGAAAATTTGATCCGGCCGGTTCCGGCCGGTTCCGCGAGGCGCGCATTCGATGCGTACTGGCGCGCATAGACATAGCAGGGCCTGCGCACCCCCGAAATCTGCTTTTCGGAGCCGGAATAGCGCAAGAAGGTACCGGACATCAAAAATTCGATCCTGCACAAACCTGGACAGCTTTCCGCGCGCCAACGCCGCGGCGCATGCGCGGAGCAATAGTATAAGCATTTGAGATGTAGACAAAGCATTCCGCACGGTCTCTAAATGCGCCGGGCCGCGAGGACCCAGCCGACGCCGAAAATTCGATCCTGGACGGACCTGCACAGCTTTCCGCGCGCCCTCGCATCCTCACGCGTGCGCATCCCTACAACAGTAGTTTGAGATCTTTGTCAAGCTTTTCGCGAACTCTAGAGATGCGACAGGGCGCGAGAATCCAGCCGACCCCGAAAATTCGATCCTGGCCAGGCCTGCAAAGCTTTCCGTGTGCCCTTGCCTCCGCACCCCTGCACATCGATGCTATATGCATTCTAGATTCTGTTTAAGCGATTCCCAAGCTCTGTGCATGCGCCTGGCCGCGAGAACCTCGCCCTCCCAGGCCCGGCGGCCTCCCTCCCAACAATATTATATAGTTAATCTCCTCTCAATCTGCTCCACCAGTTAAAAGCAAGCGTTACCGGTTCAACTCCGGTCTCCCCTAGTTAATTATATATTCCCTCTCCTCATTACATTGCTCTCTGGCCAGCCAGCTCTCCCTCGAGCTGGCTAAAGCGGGCCAGCGCATGGCCGGTGCCAAGCCGGCGAAACCCGGCCATGCAGCTGGGCGGGGCCGGGTCCAGCTGGCCTCCTACTGTGACAGCCGCGAGGGCGTCCGCGAGGCTTCGCCGTACTTAGTGCTCCGCAGGAGCACGGATCTTGTCTCAAACCCAAAAACCGCCGACCGAAATTCCTTTTTTAACCTTTTTTTCCACTCAAGATCCCCCCTGCTAAATAATTTCCGTGTCACACTCCCTCGAGGCAGAATTATTAATTCTGCCTCGACACAGACGCGATTGATGGACATTACACAGCTGCCCGAACCCCCACAGACCCCTCTACATCCATTTTTAGCGTCCTGGCTCCCCTAAGACGACCGCTCTCCCGTGGGCGTCGCGCGAAAATCGAATTTCCCTCTGGATCAATTCCGGTACTTAACCTCCGACACATGCAGTCCGAGTCAGAAGGTGGGACCCGGTCCCGCCCGGTCCCGCGACGAAATCGCGCCAGGGACGCCCCAGAACGATACAGAATGACGCGCGAGCGCGAGCGCATCGCGGCAGGCTCGATTTCGGGCACCCTCGACGCTCCAGTGCGAAGAGTCGGCCGAAAATTTGATCCGGCCGGTTCCGGCCGGTCCCGCGACGTGCGCAATCGATGCGTACGGGCGCGCATAGACATAGCAGGACCTGCGCACTCCAGCGATCCGCTTTTCGGAGCCGGAACAGCGCAGGAAGGCTCCCGGTGGCAAAAATTCGATCCTGCACAGCCCCGGACATCTTTCCGCGCGCCCGCGCCGCGGCACATGCGCGGAAGAATAGCATAAGCATTTGAGATGTAGAAGAAGCCTTCCGCACGCTTTGCGTATGCGCCGGGCCGCGAGGACCCAGCCGACCCCGAAAATTCGATCCTCTACAGACCTGAAGACCTTTTCTTGCGCGCTCGCATCCTCGCGCATGCGCATCGCTACAATATTCATTTCACATTTTTTTGAAGCCTTCCACAAGCTTTGAAGACGCGGAAGAGCACGACAACCCAGCCGACGGTAAAAAATCGATTCTGAACAGACCCGGACATCTTTCCGTGCGCCAACGCCGCGGCGCATGCGCGGAACAATATGATAAGCATTTCAGATGTAGACAAAGCCTTCCGCACGCATTGCAGATGTGCCGGGCCGCGAGCCGACGCCGAAAATTCGATCCTGGACGGACCTGCACAGCTTTCCGCGCGCCCTCGCATCCTCGCGCGTGCGCATCGCTACAATAGTAATTTGAGATCTTTGTTAAGCTTTTCGCGAGCTCCGAGGACGCGACAGGGCGCGAGAATCCAGCCGACCCCGAAAATTCGATCCTGCATGGACCTGCACGTCTTTCCGCGCGCCCTCGCCTCCGCAGCCCCGCACATCAATGCTATATGCATTCGATCGCGAGATTCTGTTTAAGCGATTCGCAAGCTCTGTGCATGCGCCTGGCCGCGACAACCTCGCCCCTCCCGGGCCTCCTTCCCAACAATATTATAATTAATCTCTTCTCAATCTGCTCCACCCTAGCCTTTATTTCCTCAGTAAATTAATATTCCTCTAGCCGGCCAGCGCTAGCTGGACTGGCCGTCAGCCAGCCAGCTTCCAGCCAGCTGCAGAAAGCTGTTCGCGATCGGCCAGGCCGCTGGCCAGTCGCTGAGTGCCCTATACATAGGCCTACTATGACAGCCGCGAGGGCGTCCGCGAGGCTTCGCCGTACTTAGTGCTCCGCAGGAGCACGGATCTTGTTCTCTAAACAGTACTGTAGGAGTAGTTAAATTGACGTGGTTTTAAATTGCCGAAAATTGCCGAGAGGCTGAATTCGGCAATTTAGCACCACGGCAATTGCGTAGGGGGTAGGCATCTGCTCAGCCCGCCATAGAACAGATTTCTGGATTCGGCAATTTATCGCCACGGCAATTCCGGTTCTGGGCGAATTCGGCAATTTAACTACGCCTACAGTAGCTATAGAAGTCCTTGAACTCGGAGCGACTCAAGCCTTCAAGGAGTCACATGATAATGAGTAAATTGTTTTTAAATAATTATTTATGGCTCGCATCAACAGTGATTCAATAGCGCTCGGATAAGCTTCCTGAATTCATGGATCCGGAGATTTTCGATATCGCTGACTCAGTGAGTCACGGTTAGGGGTGCGGCTTGCCGGCCAAAAAGTCGGCTTAAACCAAGCCAAGCCCCGGGATCTCGCGGTCAAGACCGTCAAGCCAAGCCAAGCCGGTCGATCGGCCGGCCCAGGCCCCAATTGCAAGGGCTTAAGCTTGCAATTGGGCTCCCAGCGGGGTCAAGCCCTTGCCGGCCGGGCTTGCGGCAATTTTTTTGAAGAATGATTTATATCTGGCATCAACACGGCGATCGCGATCGCGATGGACGACGCGATCGGAACCGGGAATTCGAATTCGATCGATCATCCGATGTCTCGGACCGATGATGATCATGAGCTCGAGCTCGATCCTGAGCGCTACTGTATAGCTTTCCAGTGATTTGCCACAATTTGCCATGGCCAGCCATGCGGCACTGGCACAGTCTGGCAGTCATGATCAGTGCCGACTCACTGGCAGTGGCAGTCATGCCTGCCAGGCTGGCCGCCGGGCAGCCGCTAATTATTTATGGCTCGCATCAACAGTGATTCAATAGCGCTCGGATAAGCTTCCTGAATTCATGGATCCGGAGATTTTCGATATCGCTGACTCAGTGAGTCACGGTTAGGGGTGCGGCTTGCCGGCCAAAAAGTCGGCTTAAACCAAGCCAAGCCCCGGGATCTCGCGGTCAAGACCGTCAAGCCAAGCCAAGCCGGTCGATCGGCCGGCCCAGGCCCCAATTGCAAGGGCTTAAGCTTGCAATTGGGCTCCCAGCGGGGTCAAGCCCTTGCCGGCCGGGCTTGCGGCAATTTTTTTGAAGAATGATTTATATCTGGCATCAACACGGCGATCGCGATCGCGATGGACGACGCGATCGGAACCGGGAATTCGAATTCGATCGATCATCCGATGTCTCGGACCGATGATGATCATGAGCTCGAGCTCGATCCTGAGCGCTACTGTATAGCTTTCCAGTGATTTGCCACAATTTGCCATGGCCAGCCATGCGGCACTGGCACAGTCTGGCAGTCATGATCAGTGCCGACTCACTGGCAGTGGCAGTCATGCCTGCCAGGCTGGCCGCCGGGCAGCCGCCGGGGAAGTTCCCCGGGCCCCTAGCGCTCGGATAAGCTTCCTGAATTCATGGAGATTTTCGATACCGTAGTACCGCTGAGTCACGGTGCACGTGGTCATGAATCATGAATCATGATGAGTTCGGAATACAGATCCGGAGATCCGGATCAGCCTAGGGCCTAGCTATAGGCCTGGCAGAGCAGATCATCATGAGATCGGATCGGCCCGGCGGTATGGCCGAGTCGACTCAGCGATATTGATCTCCGAGGCTCTGCCCGGCACTGGGCCGGCATGCGCAGCAGCTGCAGGCTGCAGCTGCAGCCTGCAGCTGCTGCACTGCGGCAGTGCGCACTGCGCTGCCTGTCTGCGCATGCGCGCGGCCGCGGGCCGGCGCGGCGCCGCGCCGGCGCCGGCGCAGGCCGGCGCATAGTAGCCGCATACCGGTATAGTAGGGGTATACTATGATAGCTGGGTAGCTACCGGGGTATAGGGACTCACACTGTCTCACATTGTCACAGTGTTTCGCGCGAATGTCTCGCCATGCTGAAGTTTCAAGTTTGCTTCGGAGGGCGCTGCGCCCCGGCGCCGGCCCCCTCTCCAGCCCTCGACAGCACAATTGCAAGCTTAAGGCAGCTCAACTGCAAGCTTTAGATCTGGTCTGGTCCGCGCAACTGCAAGGCAGCTTAAGGACCTTCTTATAAGGTCCGCGCAGGGCCTGTCTGGGAAATCCCGGATGAGTACGATGAGTACGATGAGTACGTACGCGATCGATCTGAATGGGTCCGTCACAGGCATCTGTCGAGGTCCGTCCAGAGAGATCCTGACGGGGCGAAGGGCCGGCCGCGGGCTCGTCGTCCCGTCGAAGCCAGATTCGGACCACTGGGCCAGATCAAGGCCTATAGCTAGCTAGGCCTAGGGCGGCGCGGTCCGGCCGCGCGGTCGGGCCGGCTCCGATTGCCGCCGTCGTAGATTCGGATCGAGCGTTGTCTAGATCTGGGGACGATCGCGATGAGGAGGAGGACCCAACGGTACCGGTCGGCCTTCCCGCTGCGGGAGGCGATCGCGAGACGGGACCAGGGCGGGGAAGAAAGCCATGCGGTACGACCGTAATGGCCGTACGTGCGTGCAGGGCGTACTCACGGCTCATGATCATGACCAGCGGCTCAGCGGCGGGCAGCTCACTAATTCATCGAGGCATTATTCTTTTATTATATATATATATATATATATATGATCTTGTTAAGACTAAATTAATTAAATGCACGAACAATCGTTGACTCTAGATCGATACAAATGGACCCCGGGTCTTGTGAAGAGCTGGGCTCATGATCATCGGATCAGGCGCAATTGCAATGACGTACTCATGCACGCTAGCTAGCGCTATATAGATATATGTTGTTGCGCGGTGGGGCGAACCCCCATGGATATCGATGCACGCTAGCTATGTATGTAGCGCGTATATAATATATATCGGGAGCTAGCTCGAGCTTGATTAATTTAGAGAGACTTCAATATCAAAGCAGAGGAGAAGATCGCGCGAGGAGAATCAATTGCATGCGATCTATCGAATTCTTATATATGGTTGATTTCGAGAGAGAAGATCGAAGAAATGCGAATTCGAAGCTCAAGAAAGAATCCGAAGCCGGACTGTGAAATGGATCCGGAGGCGGTGCCGTCCCCCGCTGGGCGCCGGCAGCGCTTCTTGCGCGCCTTCAAGCGTCCAGGAACTCGATTCCACGTCGGGTGCACGCGCGCACATATGCATGGAATTGACGCCTTTCGCAAAACTCGCGCGCTCACGTGCACCCTCGACCTCCTGCCTAGGCTCGTTGCTTGCATCTTTCCCATCTTCATCTTTCTTCTGGTCTCGTCGGTAGTGGCGCGCGCCCCGCGCGCGCTCTCAATTGCAAGTTCCCGCATGCGTACGCGTGGAGCTCATGATCATTCTTCGCGCAGATCATCGCCGTCGTCTCCAGCGTGTACGCGAACAGGACAGCGAATCAGGTTCCTGTCTTGATCGTCGCTTCAAAGCTGATTGATGCCAAAATTCCGACTCAGCTCTCCTTCTACTACTTGGAGCAAATCGGGCATCGCGTCAACCAGGTTGGCGCGCGCGCGCACGCGCACGAGGCGGCCGCGGCGGCCGCTTGCCTAGGCTTCGCCCAAGCTCTGGAATGGGAGCGCTCATTAAGATCGATATCATGCATATGATCCGGGCTCATGCGCAGTACTTTTGGAGTCTTCGGAACATCTCTGAACGAACATCTATTCGCCTCGCTGCAAGAATTGTCCGCAATCTGGGCGATCGGTGCGAAGTTTGATCGTGTCAGATACATCGATATCGCAGCCTCGATCCGACACGGCCTTGTACCGTGCATGCAGAGAGTTCACCTCCTCTGATTTCCCAGCGCTCGCCGGAGACTTGTTGGCGGTCCTGGCCGGCGGCGGGGGAAATGAGCTCCAGTTCGTCTCGGTGCCTATACGCGATCGCCAGCAGCGATCCATTGCACTTTTTCTGATTGCAGTATCGGATCAGTTCGGTGCGAATTCGAAATGCAATCGGCCGCCACCCAAATCTTCAGTTTAATTCGCCAGTACCAGTATTTTTGATCATGACCACATGTGCAATCTCGGCAGCGCTCCCCAATCGCGAGAACCTGGTTATTAAGAGGGAACGAGACCCTTCTTTTATGCAACTGTGCGGCCTTATAATTATATAATTAGCTGATCATGAAATGCTTTCGTCCTGGCCCGCTAGCGCTGCAAATTCTGACGACAGATATCGATAGGCATCCTGAAGCGGCTGTCCCAATTACAGTAATCTTCTGGCGCCTGAACTCGTCATACCCTGGGCAGGAGGTAGACTTTCCCACTTTGCCGCATTTTTCTCTTGATGAACAAGGGTTGCTTGGGTAGATCGTAGATCAGTACGCTTCGTGCATCGACCGAAACGGGAGTTTTGTGCACTTCTCAATAACGTACAATTCCACGCTGGATCAGCGCGTCAGACCTTCCTACGTTGCCGCACTGAAAGCTAGAGAACCCGTAAGTAAAAGAATAAATCTATATCTGTCGCGCTAAAACTTAAATTGTACTTCAGGAGTGGTCGCCCGTGTTCCCGGTGCGCTTTTACACTCTACGATACTAAGTTATAACTTATTACTTATGACGCATGCGGACACCCGTAAAAAAACTCAGTCTTCACGGGACGGCCGAGCCAAAAATCCTCGGTAGTTTGATTGAGGTCAGAAAACTTACCTTAGGGTTGTGTCAACGCATATGAGAACACAGTGTGGCATAACGTAAATTACATCAGAATCACAAATTAAATATTAAATTTTGACTTCAGATTTACAATTAGGTACCGCGCTTATTCTCGAAAATCTGCTGCGATAACGCCAGACACATTACCCCAAGTGAAACTAAACTCAAAATGTCAGCACGTTAATTTAATTAAAAACCGCAATTTTAATTTTGCCCAGCCGCGCGCGGATCGAAATCGATCGATCGAAAACCGGTTCCAGTTTGGGTTTTAAAGACTCTGAGAAATTTAATGCATGCCACATGGATTCGCAGTCGTAGTGCGCGCCAAATGCGTGCGGACGCGATCGTAGTACTACGGTACCGTAGTACGTGGTAGTACGGTGGTACTACGTGCACGTGCTCGCAAATTGCATGAGCCGATCGCGACGTCGCAATCGCCGCGGCGCGAGCCCGGGCCACGACGTCGACTTTGACTAGGACTCTTTCAGTGAACTGTCGGGCAACTTCTATAAAACAAATTAAAATCGAATCGATCCGATCGACGGTCCGGTACCCCTCGGCCTTCGCCAGTACCAGACTACTACCGTAGTACTACCGGTTCGATCCGATCGGACGTACCGGATTTTCCTTCACTCAGGTTGACGTGTCACAGTGTGTCACCGCGGCCCGCGGGTACCGGTAGCGCCGCGCGCGCAGCGGCGCGCTGCGGCGCGCGCTGGCCGTGGCCGCCGCCACGCGGCGCCGTCGACGTCACGGCGTGGCGCGAGCCGCGCGACTGTCGCGTGAGTCGAGTTTTTCCCAGCAGTTTAAGCTGGCCAGTGGCGTGCATGGAAAGTGGCAGATAACGGAAGTAACGGAAAGTGGCGGATAATTATAACGGACGTTTCCGGAAAGTAACGGACAGCTTAAGTGGCGGATAGCGAAAAGTAACGGAAAGTAACCGAAACACACCGTGCACTGCAGTCTAGCTGCAGGCCCGCTGATCATGATTCATGAGCAGCAGCAGCAGCTGTCGTTGCTGCAGTTGCGCTTAGCAACCGCGTACATACTAGTGCTGCTGCGCATGTAGCTAGCGCTGCTGCGCATGCTTAAGCTTGTGCAGACGGAGCACTGCGGCGCATCAGCAGGTGAATTCGAATTCGAAGTCAACGCAGCGATTGCGATCGCGAAAGCAGTGATCCTGATTTTGTCGAAGCCGCTGCTTATGAGCACCCGCTCCGGATCGTGAAGTGCCCGGCGGCCGCGACCGTATATATTTGAAGATTATTCGAATTCTTTTCTCCTGAAAACGTCCGTCGTTCTGGCAAACTGCGCAAGATTCGAAATATATAATAGCTAATTGTAACAGTTCCGATCTATAGCTAGATCTTCCGAAGCTCCGCTTCCGAAGCTCAAGATCTGAGAGTCTAGATCGAGGTCGGCGCGGCCGACGCGACGCGTATGGCGCTGACGTCAACGCTGCGCGTTTCTCGATTGGATTGAAGTTCAGCTGCAGCTGCAGATCGAAAAAATTCATTTCTGCGTGTAAGTTTCTTTCGAATTCGCGTGCGCAGGCCCACAAGGCCCTCCTCCGAAAAAATTCATTTCTGCGTGTAAGTTTCTTTCGAATTCGCGTGCGATCGCTATAGCTATGTCCGACGGTCATGATATCGATCATCAGTTAATGGGGGGGTGCGGGGGGGCTTGCCCCCCTGCTTGTTTCTATTAGAATCGTCGTAGATTTCAGTGGATATCGCTCTCTAGTTCGCAGCCGGGCTGGATGAAACAGGCTTTCCGTACGTGACGCCACTTTACGCGGAGAGCGCCACCGCGAAACGAGTGTCGGAGCTTCGCGGAATCTTGAACTCCACCCTTCTGCCCGACGTGTTGCCTCGGCGGATAGAGGCACAGCCGCCATCCAGTCGGATCCGCGGTGTGGTGCGCGCGCGCAATTTTTTGCAAGTGCGGGGCGAAGCTAGAGTTGTAATTGCAGTCTCTGCCATCCTGCATGCGTAACATCTCAAATCGAATGCACAACAATTAATATTCATGGCGAAGATGACGATGACCTATCGTGGGATTCGCGAATATTTCAATGCGCTTCGGGTCGGGAAGAATGGTGCGCCCGCGGGTGACGCAAATTTGAAAATTCAAATTAAATTAAACGAGCTCGAGCTCGAGTTCACGATCACGCTGTTCGCTCCAGGATTCACCGTGCTAGTGGGAAACGATCAAAACGGGACTGCACGCGCAGTGGCCTGGAGGGTGCGATTCTCGTCGGCTAGCGCCGTTGGCTCTCATACGTCAGCTATAGCTATAGCTAGCGCCGCTGGCTCTAATTCAAGCCCTAATTTAGTAACCGCTGGCCGCTGGCTATAGCTAATTTAGTTCAAGCCCCGCCGTGCACGCGCGACATCTGAAAGCGGCGCTCCGGATCCTCACCGCGCGCCGCTCCCCGGCCCGCGTGTAATCTCCCGCGTCCGCAGCGGCCGGAAGTGCTCATGCGGAGCGTGCCGCTGGTTCCTACCCAGGGCAACGAGGTGGACTTCGTCCCCACCGAAGAGATCCAAGACCCCGAGCTGAAGGTGCTCTTTAGAATACCCGCTACATGTACATATGCATATATATAGCTATAGCTTCGAATTCGAATTCAATGCATGTGTAGCCGCGGTACCGGTGCCGCTGTTTAATTTGCGAGCAGGCGCTCCTGGCAACGCTGCCGGGAGACATCACGCAGATGAATCTTCCAAGCCCGAATCGATCCACTGTGGATGCCAGCATCCATGCGGGCAGGGGCTTCATGGAAGCGGCGACGTTCAAGCTCAACGGCGAGCGCTACGACGTCCGCTGGCGGAAGCTCATTGGCGAGCCCGGGGACCCGCCGGACGAGTCTCTGCATCTGCTCCTCGGCGTCGCCGTTCCGAGCCAAGGTGATCATGTATATGAGTGCTTTTAATTTGCAGGTTCTCCGGGCGCTAACGTCCTAGACCGGTACCGATTGCAAGCCTGTAACTCGTCTGTGCGACAGATTTGAACGAACACGCCGAGGAGTCGAAAATAGCAATAACGATCGTGGCGACCGTTTCTGGCGCTTTCGTGCTGTTCCTTGGTGGATTTCTCGTCTTCGAGGTGCATGCGCTTTGCGTCGGACAGGCTGCAGCTGATTAATGGCATGATCGACTAACTGCAACGTTTAAGCTCGAATTGAAGTGATTTAATTTTAACTGCAAGCGCATCGCAGGTTGGGAGGACGATGCGCTCTTTCCAGCGGGAGCTGGACCGCCTCTCCTTCTTCTCGCTGGACGTGAAGAGCCCGCTCGCAAGCGCTCCCGCGTCGGTTCCGCGCTCCGGATCGCGTCACGACCCAAGCGCGGGAGCGATGTTTGGTGCGACTTGGAGCCGATCGAGACAGCGAGACGTCGCCATCGACGTCCAGTCAAGGCCTCCAGTTCCCGCGTCTGCCATGACCGCCGTGCAATCGCGGACCGCCGTCCAATCGCGGAGCTCCGCGCTTCAAAGCGGAGTTCTGCGTCGCCGGAACTCCTCGGGGGTTGCAACTTCGACGGCGCCGGCCGCGGTGCCGGTACCGGTGTCCGTTACCGAGAATCGGGATCGGGATCTAGAGTCCGGCGACTCTGACGCCGGCGCATCAACTCTGGACTCTAGATCTGCAGCTGCTGTGCACGTAGGGGGGAGGCGAGGCACAGCCGGCTCAGGGGCGCGTCCCGCTGCAGAGGATTCAGCGCCCTCCGCGGGCCGCGTGCACTCTCTCATCACCGAGCTTGACCGCGTATGAATTTTGATCGATGTTTTAGTGATCAATATCAATGCACAATGGATCATGATGCTTCGAATTTGTAGGTCGGCGAGGCCCTGGAGAAGCTGCAGCAGGCCGTCAAGGTCACCAGCACGATCTCCGACGCCCTCGTCGTCCTCGGGGAGTCCGGCTCCACTCTTCACATGAACGCGTCGGGTGCGCAGATCTAAATCCCCCAACATCCATTTCCTGCTATGAATTAATTTTCCGCGACGCGCAAACGCGAATTCGAAGCCCGGCGGCTGTTCTACTCGGCATCATCATGCAGCAGTGGTAACTTATTATAATTATTACATACCGCACTCCCACATTCAATTGGCCTCCTCCCACATTGAATTGGCCTTCTGCTGTCGCAGAGGTCGTGGAGGCGGAGCTCGCGTCGCGGCCTTCGGTGATGGCGTACATTGCGGAGGAGGAGCGCGGCGCCCTCGCCGCGTTCCTCGCCGACCAGGCACCCTTCCGCGCGTTGTTGGTTTCTCATTGCTCATATGGTCTTCGCGTGTCGCAGCATTCGGAGGGGGTGACGATGGAATGCCGCGCTCTGGTTCGATCGCAGAGCCCTCTAGATCTGGTAGGTCACATCATATCCGCGCGGCCAGCAAAGGCATCGGAGATGAATCCCCGAGCAGGGTCTCTACTGCTCGCAGGCCATCCCGGTGGAGATCTCCGTCGGCTGGATGGCGCACGAGGACCAGACCCTGCGCGTCCTCATCGTGCGCGACATCTCGCAGCGCAAGGTCCGCGGCGCGAGAACATCGATATACCTGCGCATGCAGCCGAATTCGAAGACGCGTGACCTCGCGATCGAGCTCGGACCCTAACGATGCGCCAGGCAATGGAGACCGCACTGATCCAGAGCGAGGTGCGTCGGAAATCGAATATTAATATTGAATGAGACGCTGATATTAACATTTGCGAGCGTGGAAATTCGAAATATGAACCGCGGCCGCCGCCGCAGTTGAGCGCGCGGATCACGCGGGACGAGCTGCAGCGGGTCGTGGACAACGCGGCGTGCCCCTTCGTCTCTGTGGACACGGCGCTCCACGTGACCGGCTGGAACCGCGCCGCCGCCCGCGTCACCGGCCTCTCTGAGGTCCTGCCCGCCCCCGCGCCGATCTGGATCTATATCTAGCTTGAAACTGCTACGTCAAATCGCTGCCGCTAGCTAGAGCGCTGACTCGGAGATCGACGCGCGCATGCGCAGGCCGCTGTCATCGGGAAACCCTTCTTGGACCTTGTCGCGGATGCCGACCGGGGCGCCGCAAGCTCTCTGGTTTTAAGGGTGCGGTCGCGACGTCTATATATATATTCCATTTGCGGTGATCGCGATCGAATTTCTTCATCGAACATATAAACATATGCATGTTCTACAGGCTATGAACAACTCTAATGAGGACATGGAGGGCCCCGACGAGCCGATGGAAATCACTCTCACCGTCCAGGTGCGGGGGCCGGGTAATACGTATACAAGGCTTCATAATTATGGTTTTCGACGATTTTAATCGTGAACATGATCGATATATCAATTACAAACGATGCCGGCGTTCGAACAGCCCCCTCGGCGTTCGGTGGAAGATTCTTTCGCCAAGATCAAGGAAACGTACCATGCGGGGCCTCTGCGGCTGCTCATCAGCGCGACGGCGCGCCGCAACGCGCGCGGGGACGCGGTCGGGGCGATCATCGTCGGGCAGGACGTGACCGAGCAGCGCCGGCGCATCGAGGCCGACGCTGTCAACGAGGTACCGATAGGGATGCCTTCCTTTCGATAGGACCTAGGGCTTATGTGTTTTTTTCGCAGACGAGGAACCGGTTTCTCGCCTACACCGTCCACGAGCTGAGAACGTGCGCTTTTAATTTAAAGCTTCCCTCGCAGATCATGATCAAGCTCTCCGCGAAATTCGAAGTCTAGATCTCACACTCAAGCCCCGCGAAAGGCGGCTGGCCATGGGCGCGTCTAATGCGACGCTCCATCTTTGAATCGTTGCGCAGGCCGCTGAATGGAGTGCTGGGGATGGGCGAGCTCCTCGAAGACACCCCCCTTAATGAGGAGCAGGTGAGTTAATATTAATATCTCCTTTCGATTTGTCAGAATTGCATCCAGCAATCGTGCGCGCGCGCCATCGCACCTCTTGAATTCGGTGCACAGCGCGATCTTCTGGATTCGATGCGAATCTCATCTGAGCAAGTGTGCTAACCCCGCTTGCATATGCTGAGCGCCGACCTGCGCTGTATTTCTGAACGCGTGCTCTTTATCGTGCAAAGATGCTGGTAATCGTAAACGACCTGCTTGATGTGCGTGTGAAGTGATCGATGTTCCGACGCCGCCATAAACGGGATCTAGAAATCTAAATATCAGAGAACTGAAACGCGTCACAATCATCTCCTCTTTTCGCGCTCCTGCAGCTTCACAAAATCGAGGTGCGCATGCGTGCGAAACGCGAAGGCGCTTTTATTTAGAAGACGAGCTCGAGTGCCGCGCAGGCGGGCAAGCTGGTCCTCGAGTCCATCCCCTTCGACCTGCGGGGCGTCGTCGAGGAGGTCGTCGAGGTGAGGCCGGCCTCCGACTCTGCGGGGCCGGCGCCGCCTCGTGCGATCCCGCGCCGCTCTGTGCAGGCGGTGGCGCCGGCGGCGTTCGCGAAGGGCGTGGAGCTGGCGGCCCACGTGCCCCCGCACTGGCGCTGGCGCGAGGGCGCGGCGGGCGAGGGCGGATGCGAGGGCGAGGGCGCCGGCGACCCCCGCGGGTCCGACTCTGGCGCCCCCGGGCCCCTCCCGCTCCTCGGCGACCCCTGCAGGCGAGCGGCAGCGGCAGCCACCGGGCAGCGAGCTTTTGTCGCGGCTCGCGCATGCTCGGTGAGAGCGGGGCTGAGCGCACGCATGTGCATGTGCGCAGGTTGAAGCAGATCGTGACCAATCTCACCTTCAACGGGGTGAAGGTCTGCTACTTGTACAGATCGAGCTCGAGCTTGTATTTCACAAAGGAAGCGCGATTGCAAGCTCACGTCGCATCTCTGAATGCGCAGTTCACGCACAAGGGGCACGTCATCGTGTCGGTCTCCGTCCTCTCCGTCAGCTCGGAGCAGGTGCGAGTGCGCTTAAGTATAAAATATATAATTTGAACGTAATTATAAACAAGATTCCTGTTGACGTTCGTTGGCGACGCAACTGCTGATCATGAGCTGCTCTAAAATCTGCCTCGGCACATAAATATATATAATTGTTTTTATAACTAATTCGCGCGTGCGGCTGCAGGTCTCCTTCCGCGTCTCGGTGACGGACACGGGCCCTGGAATCGCAGAGTGCGCATGCATTCGAGTATTAATATTGATTCCTGCCGCGGCCGGCGCACGTCTCGAGTCGCCCGCAAGCGATGTCGATCTTACGCGAATGCCGGGCGACAAGCGCTCTTACGCGAATATTAATGCCGCGCGGCATGCATATGCGCAGGGAGGGGCTGCACCGAATCTTCAAGGATTACGTTCAGGCGCGCTTTTATACAATTATATATGTATACGGTTTAGGCGCGCTCCGAAGGAAGACCAATAATCGAACATCGATATCTTCTCGATAGGCCGACCAGAGCATTACTCGCCTTTTTGGAGGGACGGGAATGGTGCGCTCTGTTTTCATCTGTATAATTAAATATACAGTTCCCTCAACGTTTAATCCGTAGCCGTGTTATCGTTCGAATTTGCAGGGGCTCGCCGTGTCGAAGCGGCTGGTCGAGATGATGGGCGGATCGATCGGCGTCACCTCGCAGCCAGGCCACGGCAGCACTTTCTTTTTCGAGGCACGCGTGTCTGTTCCCCCTGCGATCTGTCCGTTTGCGCACGCCGAAATTAAAGCACGCAACCGTCTAAGAGATGCGACGGCGTAGGTATCACTGCCTCGGCTGGAGTCGGCGTGCGCGACCGCTGAACTGCAGCCTGCCGAGCTTGATCATGAATTCGAAAGCGCACCGGGAGCTGATGCGGGAGCTGCAACCGAGCGAGATTTCGAGAAACTGCAGGTGAGCGAACCATACAGATTTAGATTACACGGGCGCAATTGCAAGCGCTGAATTCGAATCCGAATTCGAATTCGAATTCGAATTCGAACGCGATGGCTTCGATTTAAATGTTGACTTCGGCGATCGATATCGGGAGCAGCCGCTGGCGGGTCCGGCGGAGGTCCCTTCGCTCGGAGGCCTCGCCGCCGCCTCCGCCCCGTACGACTGGAGACCGGTCCCCTCGAGCTCGTGTGCGGCGAGCCCGGCCGCGGATGCTGCGGCGACTCCGGTCCACGCTGGCGAAGCCGGTCGCGACCTCGACGCCGGCCCTGGCACTCCCCCACCGGTCTCTCCCCGTTGTTCGACTCGAGATCGCGATCGCCGCGCAGCGCTAGCTGACTGGAGCCGCCGCGGTCAGCTGCAGATGCGGGTCCTGGTCCTGGTCCTCCACCCCGACCCCGCCGTCGCCGCCATCCTCCGGTCCTACGCCCGGGCCCTCGGCTGGCCCTGCGAGACCGACCCGGCCGCACTCGACGTCGGGGGCCGCTCGCGGGACGCTCCCCTCGCGCTGCTCGCCGACGCCTCTCTGTCAGACGCGGACATCGATTCCCGCTGCAATCCGCGAGGGTGCGTCGCTCCGCAATTGAAATTCGCGATTTCGATTTTTCTCGCACATGTGCATGCATGATATCGATTGTATTGCAATTTTCGAATCATGCGATTGCGAATTGCTCGCAGGAGGGCGTTCGCGCTTGTCCGGCTGTCGGCGGCCGTGTCGCGGGCGCGCGCAAGGAAGCGCTCCCGGGAGGGCTCGATCGCGCCCTCGAGCAGGACCTCGAGCGCCGTCGACATCGCGGCTGCGGGCCCCCCGGCTGACCACGCCCCGGCGCCAACGTTGGAGCGCGCCGCCGTGCACTCGGCCCGCCTCGCGAAGCCCGTCCGCCTGCACCGCCTCGAGGCCGCCCTCCGCGCCGCCGCCGCGGCCCTCCGTCGCGCCGTGCGCCCGCGCGCGCGGAATTCGAAGCTTCGAGCTCGAATTCGGTCGATGTCGCGGGCGCGAAATCGAAATTTACAGTGCGCGTGCAGGCTCTAGATGTGGATCTGGCCAAGACTTCTGGCGCGGCCGCGGCGAGCGAGAATCCGCAGCACAAGAACGAGCTCGAGGAAGCGGGCACGTCGGTGCTCCAGGCCGATCGCGCCAATTCGCAGACTCCGGCCACGACCCCGGGGGAGGAGACCGCCCCGCAAATCCGCGAGAGCAACCGCGAAAATGATCATGAATTGAAGCAGGATCCGGAGCCCCAATTGCAAGAAAGTGCGATCGCAAAAACTGTCAACTGCACGTACACAGATATTACGCGCCGACTGATCATGAGATGTTTTCGCTTGCAGCGTCCATTCCGAAATTGATCATGAGTGACGCTACGCATGCGACTGTTGCTGGCCATGGGGATGCGGCCGCGGGGGCCGCCGCGAGCGCGCACCCCGAGCCCGGAGCGCATCCGGCCGCTTTGCCGTCGAGTGCGCCACTTGCGCCATCGCCGCCGGACGCGAGCTCAAGGCCCCCCGCGGCCCCCGCGGCCCCCGCGGTGCTGTGCGCGCCCGGCCCGCCGGCCCTGCCGCTGCCCCCGCCCCTCTAGCTCGATCTCACCCGCTCCCCCTCCAACGCGCGCGCTCAGCGTCGTCGACGACGTCGATCTGAAGTGCGGCCGCCGCCGGCGCCCGCGTCGCGCCTCGCCGCGGCTGAGGGCGGCGGGGCAGCCGGAAAGTGGCGGCGGCGATGCTGGCCAAGGCCGGCCTCCCCTCCGCCCCCGCCGTCCACGGCCTCGCCGTGCCCCCACGCCCCGCCCCGCCCCGCCCCGCCCCCGGGCCCGAGCTTGATTGCGCAGGCGGTGGAGGCGGTGCGGGGGCGGGCGGCCGCCGGCGCCCCGCCCTTCCCCCTCGTCCTCATGGACCTCGAGGCCCGCCGCAGATCTAGAGACGAGGCACCGGTACCCGCCGCCTTGTCTGACGCCGCCCGCAGATGCCGGTGCTGGGCGGCGTGGAGGCCACGCGGGAGATACGGAAGCTGGTGCGCCGGCGCTGGAATGCATTGATATCGATATCGTGCTTGAGTTGTGATGCACGTCTTTCGCAGGAGGCGGCCGGGCTCACGAACGGGCCGCCCTCCGCCATCCTCGCCCTCGTGCGCGCTCTCCAAACTAAAGCTTCGCGCGAGGCGGGCGGGCGGGGGGCCGAGCCTCGGCGGGGCAGACGGCGAACGCGGTGGGGGCGGGGGCGATCGCGGAGCGCTGCCGGGAGGCCGGCATGGACGGCTTCCTCGTCAAGTGCGCATGCGCCCGGGCCCCCGCCCGCCCGCCCTGACCGGCCGCCCGGCCCCGGCCGGGCCCCAGGCCGCTGCGGAAGGACGTGCTGCTGGCGGAGATCGAGAAGCACGCGCCCTCCCTCCTGCCTCCCGACGGCCCTAGGCCTCCCGCCGGCCCGCGCCCGGCCGTCGGCGCCAGCACGGGAACCAAATGTCCCGGAACGCTCTACAGCTAGCTATCATGCCACGATAAATAAAACAGTTGATCAGCTGATGTCAGTGTCATCTGAGAAACGGATCCGGAATAATTTAGAAATTGATCATGAAAACAATAACCATTGCGCGAAATTTTGCGAAAATTTGATTTTGCGACGTTTCGCGCATATACTACACGTATACTATGAATCCGAATTCGCCACGCCTTCGCAGGACTTCGAATTCGGAGCCGGGGCACACCGGCTCGCCCCTCCTCCGACAACACCAATGCGGCGGGGCCGACGGCCGGGGGCTATAGCTAGCGCCGGAGGGCCTCGCGGAGCAGGAGGCTTGAGAGGGAGACCCCGACGTAGAGCACCCTCACCAGGAGCGAGCTGCCCGCGCGCCGGCACCGAGTCAGCGGGGCCAGATCCAGTGGGGCCCAAAAATTAAAGAAGCGAAAATCTTATAATAGGTTCGCCCGAGCGCCGTCGCGCTGGGTCGCAAGCGCATGGCTAGCCGGGGCGCTGCGAGGCAGGCGGCGCACGGGGTGACGAGGACGCCGAGGAGGCGGAAGCCGTGCTCGCGGCTCCCGTAGTAGGCGAGGAAGGCCTGCAGCGCCTCCCGCTCGCCCGCCCCCGGGCCGCTGCCGGGCGCCCCCCCCGGGCAGAGCCGCCTGCCGGCCGCCTCCCGCACGCCGGCCGCCGCCGACGTCACCCGCGCCACCGCTGCGAGCGCGAGGACGCACCTGCCGGCGGGCGGGCGGCGAGTCGGGGCAGGCCCAGGGCGGGGCGGGGCGGGGCGGGGCGGGGCGGGGGTGCGGGCGGGCGGACAGGGAGAGGAGGATGGCGGCGAAGCAGAAGAGGACGGCGTCGAAGCCCGAGTCGGCGAAGGCGAAGGCGATGAAGACGGCCTCGAACCCCGCCATCGCCTGCGAGGCGGGCGAGGCAGGCGAGCGTCGACGAGCGAACGGAGCTCGAGGGGGCTGCGGCTGCGGCCGGGCGCACGGTGACGGGGGCGAAGTGCCACTGCCAGAGCCGCTCGGTCGCGGCGACGAGCTCCGCGACGGCCGGGAACCTGCCCCGCCCCGGATTCGAACCGGCGACCGCGGCGCCCCGCAAGGATGGCGCGCAGCCTCTAGGACCTCTGGAGGGCCGCCTCGACCTCCTCGGGCGTCGACTCGGCGCTTCGGACGGCCTCCCCGATCTCCCCGAAGCACCTGCGAAAGAGTCACGCTACGAAGTCAGCCGGAGCTTGGTGGAGTTTGATATTAATAAGCTGGAGGATCGATGTGCGAGCTCGCACCAGACGAAGAGCTGGGTCTGCAGGGCGAGGAGGGGCAGGAACATGAGGAGTCCCAGGGCCCCCGGGGCGTGCCCGGCCAGCGACACCGCCACCTGCCGGCCCCCGCCGCCGCCGCCGCCGCGACCGCGCAGTGAGTGCGCGAGCAATGCAGCCAGGGCGCGCTCGCAAAGGGGATCCGGACCACGGCGGGGTACTGGGCGTAGAGCTGCTGCGTGCTGTAGAGCCACCAGATGACCATGAGGGCGTAGTACGCGGCTGGGGGGGCGATCGGACGCCGAGAGAGCAGGCGCAGGGGTGAATTCGAAGGCGCCGCTGAGAAACGGCGGGGGCCAGCTGCGGATCGCGCACCGAACTGGAACGCCGTGAGGCGGTGGACGGTCCCCATGACGGACCGGAGCGTACCCCGCCGCCGCTCGCTGCAATGCGCTTCAGAGGAAGCCAGCGCGCGGTTCAAAAGCGCAGCCACGGGCGGCCGCGCCTGATCATGCGGGCGCAGAGGGCGAGGGCGACGTGCGGCGCCGGCTGCCGGAAGTAGTACGCCGCGAAGGCGTTGCTCCACAGAACCGAGGCGCTCTGCGCGGGGCGCCCGCGCGTCACGCGCGGGCTCCGGTACCCCCCTGTCCCCGAGCGTGCGTACCCCGAGGACGCCCACTGTGATGTGGAGCGGCTTCCCTGCGGAAGGAGGGCACAGGTCAGTGGGTTAGGTCACTCGGGAAAGGGCGCCACGGGCCCTCGCTCACCCATCCAGACGTACACGAGCCACCAGGTCACCGGCGCGATGCCCTGCCGCCGCGGCCCCGCGTGACGGCCGGCCCCGTGAGGTTGACAGCGGAGCGGGGAGGCCGCACGGAGAGAAGATACATCGCTACGTAGTAGACTCCGCTGATGGAGGAGCTCTTGGAGAGGGGTACAAGGCCAGAGAACTGCGGGGGGCCGGGGGGCGGAGCGGGTCAGAGCGCCGCGAAAGGGCCGGGCGGGGCGGGGCCGGGGCGGGCCTTGAGGGCGCCGTGGATGAAAGGGAAGTCGGCGATGCGGAGGTCGCCGCGCGCCGCCTCGAGGGGCCTCGCCCCCGACGCCAGCGCCCGCGCCTCCGCCGCCGAGAGCGCCGGCGCCATCGATATCGGTGCCCGCTGCGCCGGCGCCTCGCCCCGGCGGTCCGAGTCGCCGACGCGTACGGGGGTGGTGTTCGCTCGCGGAGGGGCCCGCCGCCGCAGCCCCTCCTCGTGCGCAACGGCGGCCGCGGCGGCCGCAGCGGGAGTTGACGTTCGAGGCCTGAAATCGATATCCACGGCCAGCGGGCCCGGCTGCTGCGAGGCGTCGCAGTCCTTCTGGTCGAGTTCGAGGTCGCGGATCGTCGTCAACTGGAGCTCCGCCCCCGCCTCGGCGCTGGGCGGCCAGGCTAAGCTCGAGAACTTATCTGGCCCCGCCGGCACCGGAAGCACCGCAGCTTGCATGGCTCCGTATCAAATACTACACAGAGCATTCAAGCAAGGCCGGGATCCGCCGAGCCAGCCGTTGCAGCCTGACAGCAGGGGGCGCGGCCTGACCTCGGAGGTTGAGGCGTTCAGGGCTGGGCTGCTTGCATCTTGCTGCTGCGGGAGCTGTTGATGTTGCATGTCAGTAGAACCCGACGACGGCAAGCGCCTCGCTTGACCGGCTGGCGGCCGAGAGGCAAGATCGAAACACCGGTACCCCTACCCAGGAGCCTGGAACGCGCTGACAGCAGTACCGCAGTATAGGCCTCGATGCCGGAGTGAGAAACCCAGCAGCTTGCTCGCGGAGTGCACAGCTTTCGCGATGAACCCGCAGAGCCATGCCGGGCAGCCCGGCATGCACTTCGGTGCAGCATTCAACCTCCTCGCTCGAGCGGATGGACACTCGCACGGTTTCGACGAAGGGGGGCATCTGCCGGCCGCGACACCCGCGGGACCGCCACCCGGACCGCCGCCGCCGCCGCCCGTGCCGCTCGCCCAGAATGGGCCATCAAAGTCGATCGCGCAGCCTTCTTGGTCTCCAGCGGCAGCACCTCAGCCGCTGCCAACTCTCGATCCTTTGCCGCTCGAGGACTCCGTTCTCTCGCTTGCCGCGTGCAACCCTATATTCTCGCTGACGAGCAGCGCGGTTCGTTGGTTCTGCTGTTCCGCCACGGCCCGCCTGAACCTCTCGCGCAGCCGCAGCAACCCCTGCCGCAGCCGCCCGTGACCCGGCCGCGCGAGATTCCGCCGGATGACCCGTTCATCCTCGCACTCTTCCGCATCTGCGTTCGCGCGTCGACCATCTGCAACATGCGGCACGCGAAGGGTTCGCATCGGCTCCTCCGAGCCTCGCGTCACCCGCTGCCGAGTCGGCGCCTTTCCGACCCCCGCGGGCAGATGGGCTGGCGGAGCGGCGGCGATCGGCGACGGCGCGCGGGTCGGCGAGCGGCGGGGCGCTGGACCTGGCGGCGCAGGAGCGCGAGGTGGACCGGGAGTTGGAGGCGCTGCAGCGGGAGCAGGCGGAGGACACGCGGCGGCTCGCCACCGCCTGGGCCGCCACCTGCGCCGCCCGCGACGACCTCCGCTCCCAGTGCTCCGCCCTCCAGCAGCGCCTCGGCAGCGTCGAGGAGTGCGCACGCGCCGCAGCCCGCCCCCGGCCCCGCCCCGCGCGCGCGCCCGGCCTCTCACCCCCGCCCGCCCGCGCAGCGCGCTCGTCGCCTCGAACAACGCCATCGTGCAGTCGGCCGGCTCGCCCGTGGGCCCGATCACGGCCCCGCCGAACCCCACGCTGGCGGCGGCGGCGGAGGCCTCGCGCGCGCAGTGGATGGCGCCCGTGCCCAAGCCGAAGGAGGAGCCGAAGAAGGACGACGGCTTCTTCTCCTCGATATGGCGCATGATCACCGACTCGGAGACGCCGCCGGCCGCGTCCGGCGTCAGCAAGGCGCTCGCCATCCCGGGCGTGGCGGTGGAGGAGTCCTGGAACGGGGGCGTGCAGCTCACGGCCGACGCCTGGCGCGGCTTCGTGACGGAGCGGCAGGCCCTCATCGACAAGGTCCGCCCGGGGCCGCCTCCGGGGTTCCCCAACACACTTGCACGGCCCCTTCCGACGCGCCGCGCCGCCAGATGCGGCGCCTGGAGACGCAGCTCGAGCTGGAGAAGCAACAGCGCCTCTCCGCCAAGGCAAGCCGGGCCCGCCTTGTGGTCGAGCCAGCGCCGCGCCGCGGCACCTGACGCGGGCGGCGCCGCAGGACCCGCGGTTCCCCGAGGGGCGCCTGAACCCGGTGGAGGAGGCGATGACTGCGCGCGGGGGCGGGTACGGGCAGGGCGCGGGCTCGCTGCCGCTGCAGGCGGCGGCGGCGCACGCGTCGGGCGAGGAGCTCGCGCGGGCCCAGGGCGAGGCCGCCTCCCTCAAAGACGAGCTCAAGGTCCGTCCGGGTCCTCCGACAGGGCAGCCGGGGCCGACGGTGGCGGGGCAGTCGCTGCGGGTGCAGCTGGAGGTGCTGGCGGCGCAGAACAGCGAGCTCCGGGAGCAGCGCGACAGCGTCCAGGCCCGCCTCGACGACCTCGTCCGCCTCAAGGCGAGCCCCCGCGCCCCCGCCCGCCCCGCCCGCCGCGGCGAGCCTCGGGGCGGCGCAGGGGCGGATGAAGGAGCTCGAGCACGAGGCGGCCGGCAACAGAGGCGAGTCGGCGCGCCTCGCCGCTGAGGTCTCCCGCCTCTCCTCCGAGTGCGCCCCCGCCCCCGCCCCCGCAGCGCGCCCTTGCCTTGCTCCCCCGCGCCGAGCAGGCGCGCGCCCCGCAGGCTGGAGCAGGCGCGCGGGGTCGCCGAGGAGCGCGCCGGCGAGGCGGCCTCGGCGAGGAGCGACCTGGCCGCCGCCCGCTCCGAGGCCGCCGCGGCTCGCGCCGAGGCCGCCGCCGCCCGCGAGCAGGAGGCCCGGTGCGCCAGCCGCCCCGCATCCCGCAACCCGCCCCGCCCCGCCCCGCCGCGCGCCTCACCCGGCCGGCCCCCGCGCAGCCTGGCGGAGCGGGTGGCGAGCCTGGAGCGGGAGGCCGGCCTGTGCGCTCCTCCCCCTTCCACCTCGCCTCGCCTCGCCCGCGGCTCAGCCCGCCTCGCCTCGCCTCGCGCAGGGCGATGCAGCAGGCGGAGCAGTACCGCGTGCTCGCCCAGCGCGGCGGCGAGAAGGTCGCCGAGCTCGAGAAGGACCTCGCCACGTGCGTCGCGTCCGGCCCGCCCCGCCCCGCATCGTGTCGTGTCGCCGCCTTCCCTTCCGCTTTCCTCTTCCCTTGCCCTCCTCTCCTCCTCCTCTTCTTCTTTTGGGGCATGCTTATATAGCTTCGCGCGCGATCCAAGCCGCGCCGGGGCGTAGGTGGTATGCTAGAGCCATCCCGGGTCCGGCCGGCTGGGGCGCCGGAGGCTACGGCAGTGCCGTGCATCCCGCGGCCGGGCCCGGGGCAAATTTCTCTCCCTCCCGCTTCTCTGCTTCGCACTCGGCTTTTCCCTTCTCGCCGGCTTCTGTGGCATACTTATATAGCTTCGCGCGCGATCCAAGCCGCGCCGGGGCGTAGGTGGTATGCTAGAGCCATCCCGGGTCCGGCCGGCTGGGGCGCCGGAGGCTACGGCAGTGCCGTGCATCCCGCGGCCGGGCCCGGGGCAAATTTCTCTCCCCTCCGCTTCGCCTTTTCCGATTACGGGCTCGCCCCCTCTCCCCGCCTCTCGGTCTGACATGTTCCCCGCCGCGCAGCATGCAGCAGCAGTCGACATCCTTCCACGAGCTCGCGTCCCGGTACCCCTCCTCCATCCCTGTCCCCCGACCCGCCCTGACGCCGCTGGCCCCACAGCGGCGGCGAGCGGGTGGCCCAGCTCGAGGAGGAGCTCTCCAGGTTCCGCCTCGCGGTACCCCCCTTCTGCTGCTCGTCCGAACGACGCTGCACCCCCCTCCTGACCGCATGCCTCCTCCCCAGAGCCTGGCGGCCGCGGGCGAGGCCGCCGGCCGCTTCCGCGAGTGCATCCGCGGCCTCGAGGTGCGGCTGCACCCCTCCCGCTTCGTGCCGGCGCGCGGGGGACCGACGCTTGTACCCCCGCAGGCGAAGGTGAAGAGCGCGGAGGAGGAGAACGGGCGGCTGCTGCGGCAGGTGGCCGCGCTGAAGGGGGTGGCGGGGGCGGGGGCCGCCCACGCGGCGGCGCTCCTCTCGCCGGCCTCCTCCGCCGGCGCCGGCGCCGCCGCGGCCGCCGACGATGCGCTCCAGCGCTCGGCCAGCGTGCCGGGCACGCCGCCGGCCAACTGGGCCCTCGACTCGGCGCGCGCCCTCGCCGCCGCCGCCGCCCGGCCCCTCGCCGCCCCCACGCCGCCCCCCGGCGCCTCCCCCTCCCAGTCCGCCCAGTCCCCCGCCGGCAACCCCGCGGGGGCGGCCCCCCTCCTCCCCCCCTCCGCCTCGGGCCGCGCCTCGGTCGACTGGCTCTCGGCGTACCCCCCGCCGGGGGCGATCCTGGCGCAGGCGCGGGGCGGGTCGCTCGGGGGCACGCTGAGCCGGCACTTCTCGATGGCGGGGGCGGGGTCGGCGACGGGCCCGCCCTCGGCGGGGACGCCCACGGGGAGCGCCCGCCTCGTGCCGGAGACGGCCCGCTCGCTCGCCTTCTCCTCCTCGGGCGCCACGCCCCGCCTCCAGCGGCCCGCCTCCTCCCTCGCCGCCCCCTTCCGCCAGAGCATGCCCCACTCGCCCATGGACGCCCCCTCGGCCTCCTCGGGCCAGCCGGCGGCGGGGGCCGAGCTCCGCGAGAACCTCGAGCGCCTCAACGAGCGCCTCGTCCGCACCCGCGCCGAGTGGGAGGCCTCCATGTCCGAGATCGAGGGTCCGATCCCCGCCGGGAGCCTTTTCGCCGCCGCCCCGCCTGAGCCGCCCCGCAGGCCTGATCGCCAAGGCGCCGCTGGCCGCACGGACCGGCGGCAGCTCCGTCGCGAGCTCCCCCGGGATCAGCGGGCGGCACACCTTCAGCCCCTCGTAGTTGTCCGGCCCGGCCCAGAAACCGCCGGTCTCGGCCCCAGCCTCGCCGGCTGTTCTCTAGGCCAGTCTGCCAACCGCAGTATATTCCTGTCTGTTTCTTGCGTATTCGGTACTATGAACGGGCGCGCTCGCGCCCACGCGCAGTGCGCCTTCATTTCGTGTGTAGCTACCATGATGATGTATGATGCGGATTTGAACCAATGCAATCTAGCACAAGCATAAGCAACTGGGAAGAGCCCCTGCCTAGTCGGACCTATCCTATCATTCTTGTTTTGATCTAGCATATGCTTGCAGAATTCGAAGGAGAGCAGCTGCGGTATGCATGCCGGGGCGCTACCGCTTGAGGAAGATGAAGAGGGACTGGTGCCCGCCGCCCTCGTCCCACGAGGTGGCGGCCCCGGGCACCTCGCCCACCTCCTCCAGGCCCGCCTCCCGCAGCGGGCCCCGCTGGTAGTCCACCACCGCACCCCCCGCCGGGAGCTCCCCCGCCAGCTTCGCCGCCGCCTGCGCGGGCCTCAGCGGGGCCCCTAGGGCCTCCAGCACGGGGAGGGGAGGGGCCCCGACCTTCCTGGCGAGGCCGGGGTCCCAGCAGAGCGAGGCGAGGACGACGAGGCGCGCCCGCGAGACGTCCGCCGAGAGCATGTCGCCGACCACGGTTCGAATCCGGGCGGGGCAGCCTTCCCGGCGGGCGACGGCCTCCGCGCGCGCCGCGAGGCACGGGAGGATCTCGTACCCCTCCACGTCGGCGAGGGGCCCCAGGAGGGCGGCCGCGTAGAACAGGAGCCACCCGACGCTGGAGCCGCGGGGCGGGTGAGAAGATGGGGGGAGGCGGGGTGCGGGCAGGCGAACGGTCACCTGGAGCCGAAGACGAGGAAGGCACCGCGGCCGGCGGCGCAGTCGGCGGCGGCGGCGCGCGCCGCGGGCACCTCGCGCAGGGCCCGCCGGAAGGTCGAGAAGGGCGTGCTCCCGTACGCGAAGTTCGAGCGCGTGTACCCCGAGCTCCCTGCCACGGCCACCTGCCGAGGCGGGCGCGCTCAGGGGGCGCTCGGCCCTAAGCCGCGCCGTGCCGTGCCTGGTCGGCGAGGAGCTCAGCCTGGAAGTCCCAATCGCGCTCCGTCGCCCGCAGCTCCCGCACCGCCCCGGCGAGCCTGCGGCGCGCTCAGCGGCGCGGTCACTTAGACCAATTCGATCGCGCGCCGCAGGCGGGCGGGCGCGCCACCGCATGCGCGACGCCTCCTCCAGTCCGTCCGGCGCCGTCGAATCGCCGAGCTCTTCGATGTAACGCAGATCGGCGGCCGCTGCGGCCGACGCGGCCGACGGCCCGCCTCTGCAGCTGGCTTCCTCCGCGCCCCCCACGGCCGGCCGAAGCCCCGCCGCGGCCTCCATGCGATCCAGCAGCGCGGAATGATCAGCAAGAGCCTCCTCGGCCTCCTCCTCGACCGCGGCGTCGGGCTCGCCGTCCCGCAGGCGCCCAAGCCTGCAGGCGACGACATGCATGAGCCGGACCGCCCCCGCTCGACGCTGCGCGAGCTCACCGCCTGGCACGCGCTGCAAGTAGCGTATCCGCCGTCTTTCGCACGCCCTCAAGGACGCGCACCGCTCGCACGAGCGCGTTTGCGGGCCGGTCGGCGCTCGTCTCGGTTTTGAGCGCGACGGCCAGGCGTCTGGCCCTTTCGAGTATCGTCTGGGCGCGGTCTAGCAGCGCCGCGTTCGCCGCCGACATCGCTGGATTCGAAGTTGGCAAGTTCGCTTGGGGTACACGAATTGAAGAAGCAGCGATTCGCGTCGGCTTGCGCCGGTCCGCTTCCCGGAGCCATGCGGCAGCACAGCGCGCTCGCGTACGACCTGTGCGTTCATTACAAGCCGCTGAGCAGACCAGAGACGCAGCGCAGCGACCATCCGGCAAGCAGCGCTAGCGAGACACTAGACCCGAGCACGAGCGACTCCAGCGGCGAGCGGAGCGGCAAGCGCTTGCAGTTGGGATGGCTGCCGCAAACATAGAGGACTGGGAGGCGCTGCGGCGGCAGATGGACCAGGTCGAGGAGGAGGAGTTCAAGCTCTCGCACTTTGCCGCCGGCGACGACGGCGAGCCATTGAGCGGATCGGCGCTTGGCGAGATGTACGGCCGCTCGCGGCAGCCGACGCCGCCGCTCCCCGAGGACGGAGCGCCGGGCGACGCGCTCGGCGAGGCGGCCGTCTCGATGGTGGCGGAGACGGTGCTGAGCGCGCTGCACCCGATCCTGAGCCGGATCGAGGCGAAGGTGGAGGACGCGCTGCGGGAGGCGAAGGAGCGGGAGGAGTCGACGCGGGACGTGATGGCCTCCTTCGTCGAGACGCTGCGCTCCATCGAGGGCCTCCTGGGCGCCTGCGCCGTCGACCCCGAGCTCGCCGCCCACGCCCCGCCGCCCGCGCCCGTCGACTCCTCCCGCTCCCCGTCCGCCCGCAGCGCCGCCAGCGCCAGCGGCGCGGACGACGCGTACGTCGACCCCTTCGCGCCGTCCCTCCCCGACGGCGACTCCGACGCGTACGGCCCGGCGGCGGCCGCGCCGGCGGCTCCTGCCGTGGGGGCGGGGGAGGCGGAGGGGCAGCAGCTGCCGCCGCGGAAGGACTCGCTGGCCTCGTTCTGCGTGCCCCAGCGCGACCGCCAGGAGATCGCCGCCCGCCGCCTCTCCGCCCTGCGCGTCCAGGCCCGCCCGCCCCCGCCGCACTCGCGCCCGCCCCCGTCGAACTTCGCCTCGCCCCGTGCTCACTCGGGCCGCGCAGGCGGAGGCCGTCCTCGGGGGCGGCTCCTCGCGGCGCCCGACGCGCGGCGAGCTGCCGGGCGCCCTCGCGGGGCCCATCGCCCCCGCCCCGCCCCGCGCTCCTTCTTCGCCTCGGACGTCGTACCCCCCTGCCCCAGGCCCGGCAGGCCGACATCGTGCCCCGCCCCGCCGGGGCCCCCACGCCGCCCCGCGGCCGGCGCCGGCGGCACGCAGGCGAGCGCCGCGGCGGAGGCGGAGGGGGCGGGGGAGAGCCCGCGGGCCCCCGGGGGCCTCGTGCAGGCCCGCATCCGCGGGCTGAGGGCGGCCCTCGAGCGCGAGGCCGGCGCCGCCTGCCGTTCCCCCGCCCGCTGAGCTCGAGGGCCCCCTCCCCCCCCCGCGGGGCGGTGTGATTGCTTTCGGTGGAGGGCTATGTTACGTGAAGAAGAAATTCGCATCCGACATGAGGGCTCCCGCAAGCTTCATGCGAGCGCGCCCGGGATCCGGAGCGCCGTCAATATTGCATGGATCGAGACAGGAGCGGGCGACAGAACGGGGGCGCGGGGCCCCGGCCCGGCGGCGGCTATCGCATGTGCTTCTTCTTGTAGGCGATGAAGCGGGGCAGGTTGAGGCGCGCCTCGCGGGCCCGCTCCCGCGCCTCCCGCTCCGCCGGGCCCTTGCTCGCCGCGATCTGGGGGCGGCCGTCGGGTCGGGCGCCTGGGCAGGGCGAGCAAGGAACACGACGCTCACCCGCTGCTTGAGGGCGGGGAGGAGGCGCTCGAGGCGGGGCACCATCTCCAGCGCCCGCACGTTTGCGTCGTACTGCGGGCGCCCTCAGACTAAACAGAACAAAGGGCGCGGGATGCGGGGGCGTGCCTGCTCCTCGGCGTAGACGTCGTAGAGGGCGTCAAGGGCGGCCGCCGCGCACGCCAGCGACGCGTCCCCCTCCGCCGCCTCCAGCAGGCCCCGCCCCAGCGCCTGCCAGCGCAGCGCAAGGTCGAGGGGCGCGGGGCGGGGCGGCGGGCGGGAGGGGCGGCGGACGGCGTTGGTGGCGGGGTCGTGGGGCCGCGTGCCGACGGCGGCGAGCATGCGGAGCGCGTTCTCCCGCACCTCAGCGCACCTGCCCCAGGCGAACGCTCAGCTGAGCGGGGCGGGGGGGAGGGAAGGGGGGGGGGGCGCACGGGTGCTTGGCGATCTTGGCCATCCCCGCCAGGTGGCTCTCCCCCACGAACTGCCCGCCGCGGCCCGCCCGCGTCGGCGTCGGCGTCGGCGCGGGGCCGGCCTGCGCGGGGGAGGCGGAGGCGGGGCGCACGGGGATGGGCGACTTGGGGCCCCCGCAGCGCAGCAGGAGCCACATCGCCAGCGTCACAGCCTCCAGCACCTGCCGCGCCCCGGGGTCAGGCGGGGGGACCGATCCCGGGGTGCGCCGCCTCTCCCCCACGCTCGCCTCGGAGTCGTTCCCCGTGGCGACCGCCTCGCACGTCTGCACGAGCGCCTCCCACGCGCCCCCGAGCTCCCCAAAGGCTGCCGCATGGGGGGTACAGCTTCAGCGAAGCGGGGAGGAGAGGGGAGGGAGGGGTGGGGTGGGGGGGGGGGGGGGGGGGGGGGGGGGGGCGTGGGGGCGCACCGGCCGGGGGCATCGCCTGGAGCATGTTCCCGAGGCACGCGAGGGACCGGAGCTGGAGGGTTCGCAGCTGCTCCCGGGCCTGCGGGTACCGGAGTCTCAGGATTTTGGAGGATGCTGGCCGGGGGCTGCACGCGCTCGGCGCACCTCGAGGACTAGGGGGGACGCGCCCGGGGCGGCGGGGGGTACGGCGCGGCACTTCGCGAGCACGAGCCGGGGTACCCCGCTGGACGCGATGGCGGCGGCCGCCGCTGCGGGCGGCCTCAGGCCTCGGGGTCGCTACCCTGCGCGAAGGAAACCGCGTACCCGGGGGAAGGGCGGGGGCGTCGGCGGGGCCGGCCTCGGGGGGCGCCGCGGGCTCGTCCCCCGCGGACTCCTCCCAGCCCTCCTCCTCCTCGCCCTCCTCCCCCTCGTCCTCCGCCCTGGGCCGCGGCGCGCGGTCAGATCTCCATGGGCCCGGGTGCGCGCGCGGTCCGCCAGCCCGGCGCGCATACCCCTCCTGGCACATGTTGGCGAGGAGCTCGGCGGCCAGGACCTGGGCACTAACAGCGCGCTTCCACGCCGACGCCTCCGGGAACAGGTCCCCCGCCGCCCCCACCCCGTTCTCGTAGGGCTCCTGTACCCCCCAGGGCGGGTCGGACCGGGGTACGCGAGCGGGCAAGCCAGGGTACGCAGGGGGGTACGCACGGCGGACTGGAGGCGGGGGAGGATGTCGGGGAGGGCAGCCACCGCGTCCCACTCGAGGGTCCGGACCAGTACCCCCACCACGGGCCCCCGAACGTCCGCCCCCGGCGCCGCATCCCGCACGTTGTACGCGATTCCTGTACCCCCGTCAGCGAGCGTGCCGCGGCGCGGGGGCTGCGGGGCGCGTGGCGTCACCGGCGGCGACGGTTCGGGTGAGGACGTCGACCGTTTCGTCCGTCGACTGCGTCAGGGCGGAGAGGGACTGCGGGGGGATGAGTCAGGGGTACAAGGCGGGACGGTCTGAGCGGGGGGGTGCGGGGCGGGCCAGGAGGAGGGCGGGGCGGGCGGCAAAGTAGGCGACCATCCGCGGGTTCTCGTCGGTGAGCACCTGGACGCATTGCGCTGCCGCCCCGCCGCCCCCGTCGGCCCCCGCCGCGCCCCGCCGCGCCCCGCCCCGCCCGCGGCCGTCGCCCGGCCCCGAGGGGCGGCGCGCACCGGCGGTGAGGAGGAGCTCCGGGGGCACGCCGGGCCGCAGGAACTCGACGACGGCGTCGAGGGCGCGCTCCTGGGCGCAGAGAAGCTCGACGGCGCGCTCGGAGCTCTCCGCCAGGTGCCAGAAGCACGCCACGAGGTTCTCCGCCAGCGTCTGGGCGCTCTTCATCAGCTTCGGGTCGCCCTGCGCCGCCTCGCCCTTGAGCGTCTCGATCGCCTGCGGGGCGCCGGCGGCGCGGGCTCAGCGGCGCCGGCGCGGCGGGGGGCAGAGCTCGAGCGCGGCGCGCGCCTGGATGAGGGCGACGATGAGGGGCGTGAGGGCGTCGTCGTGGACCATGCGGTCGCGGATCTCGTGGTCCAGGCACAGGCTCAGGTTCCTGCGCGCCCGCCCGCGCCCCTCGGCCCGGCGCCGGGCGCCCGGCGAAGTGAGGGCCCGCGCGGACCGGAGGGCGCCGGCCGCGGCGGCGCGGACGGCGACGCTGGTGTCGATGACGCGCGAGGAGAGCTTCCGGATGACGTTCTCGCGGAGGAGTATCTGGCGCTCGTGCTCGCCCTGCAGGACGATGTTCGCCAGGAACGCGCATGCGTTCTCGCGATCGCCGTCGTGTACGCTGTCCATCTGCGGCGTGCGGCGAGCGGCGCGAGAGGTTGCGTCAGCCTTAGCTAAGGACCCCGCGCAGCCAGCGCCCGGCGGCGGCCGCGAGCGGCCGAAGAGCGCTACCCTCGGGCGCGGGCGCACCTTTTCCAGAAGTGGCAGGGAGTCCTCCTCCGTCAGCTCTCCACTCTCCTGCATGCGCTCGATGTCCTGCATGCTCACCACCGGCGTCGGCTTGAACCGCTCGCCCTTCACCGCCTTCTCCTTCTTGGCCTTTCCCATGGCGCTCCCGAAACTGAAGAAGTGCGAACGAGTACGGCCCGGCCACGAACGAAGAACAGGCCACAGCGAGTTCAGTCGCCTGTACCCCCAAAGCAATCCTTGCTTAACTCGCCGGCGCTGCCCTGTAGGTGGACTAGCAACGCCAGCAGAGCGCAAAAGCAGGCGAATTGTCTCGACCACGGGGCGCCGAACAGCCAGCCCTCGCCCAGATCGGGCTCCCCGCATGAGCAGTGGCCAGCTGACCGCGCTCCACCGCCGGCTGAGCTAGCTCAACAATGCACGCGCCCGAGGAGCAGGGGCGGAGCCCTTCACGGGTTTCCGGCCCTGGCCTTCCGCCTGCAACAAGTGGCCAGTCCGATAACCTCACGGCTCTTGGTGAAAAGCTCGTGTCAGTGATCATGCAAAAGGTAAACTTGATGCGGTCCTTGGCTGCGTCCGCGGACGCTGACTCCGCGGCAGCTGCGCGACAGCCGTGGCGTTCACGTCGAAACCGGTGCGTGGGGCGTTCTTGAGGCGTCTGCCGCAACTTGCTGAAGCAGAGTTTCGCGCCCGCAGCGATCACGGCTGCCGGGGGCCTCGCCGGCCTCGCGCTCTTGCGATCCGCGGGCACCGGCGGGATCAGGTGCGGGGGCTCGTGCGCGGCGCGCCGGCCGGGGGCTGAGGCGGGGCCGGCGCGGGGGCAGCATCGAGGCGGAGCTGGCGTCCTCTTCGAGCGCGCTGATGCTCTTCTTCTCGGGCGTGCTGGTCTCCATGAAGCTCTCGCTGCAGGAGGGCCAGGCGGTGGAGAGCATCCCGCAGCAGAACCGCTCCCACAAGCAGGCGAGCGACCTCGTGAAGGAGCTGGAGGTGGACACCGCGCGCTGCCTCGACGTCCTCAAGGTCCCCCGCGTGAGCGCCTCGGGCCGCGACATCCTCGGCGGGCGCAGCACCTTCGGCGGCTTCCCCGCCGCCTGCGGCGCCTGCATCGCCGCCGCCCGCTTCGTCCAGGCCCGCCCCGCCCCGCGCCCCGCGCCCCGCGCGCCCGGCCCGGCCGGCCTGAGCCCCCTCCTTCCCCCGCAGCTTGCGCAGGCGATGCTCGACTGGAGGGTGGGCATCAAGCTCGCCTACGACGGCTTTGTCCAGGTCCGCCCCATCCAGCCCCGCCCCTGAGCCGAGCCGGGCCGGGCCGGGCCGGGCTGAGCGGCCGGCCGGTCGCCCCCAGGTTGCCCAGGCGGGCGGTGGGGGCGAGCGGGGCCGCCCCGGGCCGTACCCGTCGCCGAACTCCCCCCGCGGCGCCGCGCTGTCCCCCTCTTCCTCTGCGAACTCGTTCGTTCCGACCTCGGCGCGCTCCCCGCCGGAGAGCAAGCCGGCCAACCGGCGCTACTCCTCGCCCGGCAAGCCCGGCGCCCCGCCCGAGCTCGAGATACCCTCCGCCCTCGGCGCCCGCGACTTCCGGCGCTCCCCGCTGCCCCCGCCCGCCGCCGCCTCCTCCTCCTCGCCCCTCGCCGCCGCCTCCCCGCCCGCCTCCCTCTCCCCCACCTCGCCCGGCCCCGGGCCTCTCGAGCGGAGGTCCCCGGACCTGCGGGGCACGCTGGCGCCCGGCAAGATCCGGCTGCCGCCGCTGGGCGGCGGCCCCAACCGGCGCATCACGATGCCGAGCGCCAACTCCCCGCCCTCCCCCACCTGGCACGAGCCGGCGCCCCGCCCCAGCTTCACCCCCGCCGTCATGAGGTAGCGCCCGCCTCCGCCCCCCCCCCCCCCCCCCCCCCCCCCCCCCCCCCCCCCCCGCTTCCGAGCACTCCACCCGTTTCCCGCCTCCCTCTTATCCGTCTGCGTGCACGCGACGGACACATTCTGTCTCATTCTCTTTCATCAGATACAGTGCTATATATATTGTATTTACATGCTAGCTCGAGCTTAGTTGCATTATTATTGTCCCGTGCTATTGCTCTGTTCAATTCAAGCCTCCACCGTCTTCTGCTCCCCGCCGGCCTCCGCTGCGGGCGCGCCTCCCTTGCCCTGCATCTGAAGATCGCGATATCAGAGGTTGGAACTTCATGATCGATATCATGCGCGCCTCTTCCATGAAGCGCTCGGCGCGGTGCGCCTGCCCCTGGGGCGTCGCGGCCCGCTCGGCGGCGGCCTGCGCCGAGGCGGCCGCCGCCTCGGCCTCGCCCACGTCCTCCCGGTTGTACCCCGAGGGGGCCCGGAAGACGAGGACCTGCGCACGTCCGCCGCGCGGCGGGCGCTCGAGCTCAGACGTCGACCGCAACTGTCCGGGCCGCAGGACTCGGGATCCGGAGCGCTACGCATGCGCATGCGCACGGGCATCGGGAGGTGATGCGCCAGATAATCGGAAACACTGCGAGGCGCCGGCTCAGCGGCTGAGCAACTGAGCAACGTGCCGGGCGGCCGCGTATGGGTGCGCACCTGCCGAGGAGGAGGCGCTTCACAGGCCCGAGGCCACGGCTCCCGACGACGCACATATCCGGCCGCTCCTGCAAAAGCCTCAGGTTCGAATTCGGCGCAAAATTAAAACTGCGCCTTAAAGCCTTTCAAAATTTCCAAGCGGGCGCGCCTTCTCGGCGAGGTGGACAAGCTCGTCTTTCGCGTTGCCCTCCAGCATGACCGTGAGGACATCAGCGACCTGAGAAGGATGAATCCAGAGCAAGCATTGTTTAAGCTAGATCTAAAAGCAGCCTGGCATGCGCAGCGCTAGCAGCGCTAGCGTCCTTGAGAAAACTCGAACGCACCCCGAGTTCGCGGGCGCGCTTCTCGTAGCTCTCCAGGAGCCCGACCGCCCGCTTTCGCACCGATTCCCTGAGCTGCGAAAATGCAGTAGCTAAGCAATCGATTTCTAGTGCTCAGCGCTCGAGCTCTACATCTAATCGGCAGCAGCACCTGATCCCGGTACTTGGTAATTGCGGTGCCCATGTCATCGTACTCTGCGCGTGCGCATGCAAAATCGGCCACGTGCACGGCGCACGCACAGCCATCACGCCCGGGGCCCTGCTTCAAGCGCGGGCGGCGCTCCATGGGACGAGAGGCGCGGACCCGGGGCGAAGGGAATCACTCCAGTCTCGTCCACGATCGACTCGGCCACGGTCGCGAGGATGAGCTGCGGGGCGATAACATCGGCCACTATCAACTGCAAGCCGGCGGTGGCGCCGGAAGAACTTCGCGCGGGCCCGGTGCGCACGCCGTCCCGCGGCGCCCGGACGAGATTCTCAGTGACGAAGTCGAATGCGCTCGCAGCGCACTCCGAGCCACTGCGCGAGCCAGGGTAATGATCAAGGAGAGCCGGCCGCGAAAAACCGGCGCGAAAATGGAGCTGGATCCTGGCGGATTTCTAAAGCAAATTAAAAGTGTAAGGAACCGCGTGCGCATGCGCACTCGACGCATACAAGGTAGCGCATCTCGCTGACAGCGATCCAAGGGGGGGTGGGGTGGCGTGGGGGGGTACGTCCCAGAATATGCATATGAGCTCGATCGCGAGCTCCCCTCAAACGGGGCCCTCTCCGGATCCTCCTCCCCAATTATTCGAGGCTTCGAGGATCCTCCCTTATTATTAGCCCTTTCTCTCCTCTCGGCCCTAGGCCTTGCTTTGATTTCGATTTTCGATTTCATTTGATTCGGTTCAACTTCGGTTCCACGTTAACGTGCGGTTCATGCCAGCGTCCTGCTGCGCTTCGGCTCCGCGGAGGCCGCCCGGGGCGCCCCGCGCTTCGACTTGCGCCGCTCCCTCTCGCGCTCCAGCGCCAGGAAGACCTGCCGGCGCCGCAGGAAGTCAGCGACCTCGCTGGCTGGAGGGCCGCCGGGCGAGGCGGGTTGGAAGCTTTTAGAGGCGCGCGCACGGGGGCGATGGAGCAGGGGCCCGAGGGGGCGATGCAGCCCGAGCAGCCGCAGGGGCGCCCCGACCTCGCCCAGGGCTTCGGCTTCTCCGCGCCCGCGGCGGCGATCGCGACGCACGAGGCGGCGATGGGGTCCGGGGCGCAGGGCGGCGCGCGGGGCGGGCGGGGCAGGGGGACCGCCTCCCGGTCGCAGGCGGCGAGGATCTAGAATCGAGAAGAGGGGTCGGTTAGAGAGCTCGGCAAGGAAGCGGGCTGCGAGGCTCCGAATTCGCGTACCTCGGGGGAGAGCGCGGGTCGCGCCTTCGGCTGCTCCTTCCTTGGAGGCGCCGGGGAGAGCGCCGGCGGCGAGGTGGGGGTTAGGGGGGTTCTAGGAGGGGCCAAAGAGGCTGGGGAGGGCTCCGGGGTACGTGGCGCCACCGCCGGCGCCGGGTGCGCGGGAGCGGCCGCGGGTGCGGGCGGAGGAGCGGCCGCGTGCGGAGGCGCCGCCGGGGCGGGCGCGTGGGGCGTGGAGGGGGTGGACGCGCGGGGCGCAGGGGTACATGGTTGCGTGTTCGTCGGCGGGAGGGAAGAACTCGAAGCGGCTGAAGGGGGCGGAGCGGGCAGGGGCACCAGAGCCGGCGAAGAAGCGGCCGGCGGGGCAGAAGGAGGGACAGCCGGGGTGGCGTCGGCTGCAGCTTCAGCTTCAGCGGGGGTGCGGGGGCACGCCTTGCTGGGGGCGCTGCGGCAGCGGGACCCGCGGGCGGGCGCCGGGGGAGTCGCGGGTCGGAAGTTGGGAGACTTCAGTGGCGGCCCCGCCGCGTCCATGGCCACCAGCGGGGGCGCCTTGCCCGGGGCGCTTGAGCTCCGCAGGGGGCTCCTGGGCGCCAGGGCGGGGCTGGCGATCACCAGGCGCTGCGCGCGGGGCGATCATCGAACGATCAGAGCGATCGGGGAGACGGGGCTCGCACCTTGTTGCCAGGGGGGACGGTGAGGGTCGTCTGCGTGCCGACAGGCACAGAGGCCTTGCTGGCGCTTGGCGAGGACGCCGCCGCGGCCAGCGGAGCGGCGGCCGCAGGCGCCGGCTGCACACAAACGGGCCCTGAGCGCCGCTCCAGAGCTGCAGACCGACCCTCAGATCGGCGCGAGAACGCATAGCAGAAGCTCTGAGAATTCAGCAGCGCACGGACCTCGCAGGCGCGACTCGGACTGCGCGAGCTTCGCCAGAAGCTCCTGCGCGCGGGATTGGCCTCGCTCTGCGGGGCGGGGCGCACGCATGCGCACGCACCTGGTTCAGGCGGTCGGCCCGCGCGGAGTGCGCTTTGGCCGCCTGCGCCGACGCCTCTGCGCCCTCCGCCCGCTTCTGTGCCGCCTGCGAAGTGTTTGAAGGAGCCTTCTGATGTTCAAAGGCCAGATTTACCTCCAGCGCAGACTGCATTGCATCGAGGCGGGCCTGGAGACACCGTGCTGCATCGTTTGCGGCCTCCGTGCAAGCCAGCAGCTTCTGCGAAGTTTCCGAATCCGCGCGGTCGTCAGCTAAGCGACGGCACGAAAAAGGACCGCGGGCGTTGATCGCGGACCGCCGTCTCGGCCTCCAGCGCCGCGCTCGCCTCTTGCTGCACCTTTCGCACGTCGGCCTGCTCGGAAGCTTGAGCGAACTTGAGAGCGCCAAGGCGACCAAAAGCTTGACTAAAAGGCTGCACACCGCTCGGGCGGCCTCCGCGGCCACCATGACTCGGCGGAGCAGCGCAAAGTCCTCCGCGAGGCGCGCCTTCTCCTGATCGAACTGCTCGCGCATCGACTCGTGCGACTGCCGCTGCGTCGTCGCCACCGAAGCGAGCGCTCCGCGTAGCTGCTCTCGCGCCACCGCCTCCTTCTGTGACCGCTCTCGCTGATGTGCGAGCCAGGCCGCGCTCTCCTCCATGTCCTGTAGCGCCTTCTCCTCGCTCTCCTGCGCTCTCGCCACCTCCTCTCTCAAGAGCTTGATCAGCCCGCGGTTCTCGGCGTTCGTCTTGTACAGCTGCGCGATCAAATCTCGCTTTTACGCATACTCGGGCCCGAGATGAAGACGAGTGGGGCGAAACGCACTTGCTGCAGCTGTCCAACGTGCCTGAAGTCGATAGCAAAGGTTCTCTCAACGTGGGTCTCCAGGTTCGTTGCGAAGGTTTTGAACTCCCGCCTCTGAGAGCGCTTAGCGCGAGGGGTGCATACGTGAGCGAGCACTTACCATCTGGGCTGTGCTTACGCGGATGCCGGAGAGTGCGCAGCGCAGCTCTCGAAAGATACCGGCATAAGGCGCCGGCAGAGGCGCGGTGCCGCTCTGGCGGCGCGAAGAGTGTCAGATAGAGCTCCAGAAGACAAACAGAGCTGCTGACCTTGCCCGCGGGCGGCGGCTTGCCGGCAGCCTGCATTCTCCCGGGTACAGGCGCCACAATCCAGCAGGATGAAGCCGGCGGAGCGCCCAGCGCCGCCTCCGCTGACCGGCGAGTGCGCTCTGATGTTTGCTCCTACAATAGCCGCGTCGGCTGCGGTCGGCGGGTCCCGCCGGTTCTTCGGCCGCGTTCCGCGTGCGTACAATTTGTCCCCGCGGCCGACACCGTTCTCCGAACTGAGCTTGCAGCAGCTTCGTCTAACTCGCGAAGGCGTGCCCCCCCGCGGAGGCGGCACGCGCCCGCGCGGCTGGTTGCGTCAGCGGTGAAGGAGCCGCGCCCCAGCACGGGGGCGCCGGGGAGTACTTCTTCGTCGTCTTCAAGCATCGTCGGCACGCCGGCAACGACGCGTACGGATCCCGACGGGGCGGGGAGCGAGGTCCAGCTGCAGCGCTCGGCAAGCCGCCTCCGGGAATTGGACCACGAGTTCTCCTTTAGCCGCCAGATGCCAAAGCTGCTCTGGCGGAGCGCGGAGATCGGCACGGCCTTTGGAGGCCTGCTGCTGCGTGTCCTCTGGGACCTGCAGCGCGGCCGACGGGGTCCGGAGATGCAGCGGCTGCGCGGGAAAGACTTCGCGATGACGCTGGCGAAGCTCGGCCCGACTTTCGTGAAGGTGCCGCGCATGAATTGATCTGCCCCTTGCCCGGACCTGCTGAGGAGTCCCCGCAGGTCGGCCAAGCGCTCTCCACACGGCCGGACCTGCTCCCGCCTCCCGTGCTCTACGAGATGGCTTCACTGCAGGCGAGCGCTGCCCGCCGCCTCGCTTTCCCCTCCTGACGCGCCCGCGCAGGACCGGTTGCCGCCGTACCCCAACGACCTCGCTTTCGCCCTGATCGAGGCTGAGCTGGGCGTACCCCACACAGAGGTGCGCGCTTACCCCCGTTGTTCCCCGTCTGCCGCCGGCGAGACCGCTGTCGCAGATCTACAGTAGCATAGGACCGGACCCAGTCGCGGCTGCCTCCTTGGGGCAGGTTTACAAGGTGCCGCACCCGGCTTACTCTCTCCCGCCCCGGGGCCCCCGCACTCAGCTGCGGGCGCGCAGGGCACGCTCCGTGCGACGGGCGAGGAGGTCGCGATCAAATTGCAGCGGCCCGACGTCCGCGAGCGCATCGCCCTGGGTCCGGCGTACCCCCCCGGGACTCCCGTACCCCCCGAACCGCGCCGCAGACATCTTCGTGGCCAAGGGCGTGGCCCGCGGCCTGGCGGCGCTCATCAAGGCCGTCCGGAGGGACCTGGACCTCGATCTCGAGGGTCCGCCGCCGTCCCCCCCGCCCTCCGATGCGCCGCGTACCCCCCCAAGAGCCCGCGGCGGCAGTGATCGTGGCGGAGTTCGAGCAGCAGCTCTTCAACGAGCTGGACTACGAGCTGGAGGGCAAGAACGCGGACAAGTTCAACGAGCTCTACGGCGGCCTGCCCAACATCCACGTGCCCAAGATATACTGGGCGAGCCGCGCCCCGCCCGCCCGCCCGCCCCCCCCGAGCCCCCGAGCCACTGTCTCGATCCGACCCGGCGCCGCAGGAGCACACCAAGAAGCGCGTGCTGACCATGGAATGGCGCGCCGCGTCCCCTCCTCCTCCCCGCCCCGGCTGCCTTCGCGGCGGCTGACCGGCCGGCGGGGCGCAGGGTGGAGGGCACGAAGCTGACGGCGCTGGACGAGATCGCGGCTCAGGGGCTCGAGATCCGGCCCGTCATCGAGGCGCGCCCGTACCCCCTTTTCCCTCCCCTGTTCCTCTTGGTCACCCGCGTTTCTCTGAGCCCCGCATCCCCCGCAGGCTCTCATCCAGTGCTCGATCCGCCAGCTCCTGGAGAACGGCTTCTTCCACGTGCCCCATTTCCTACCCCCTTCCCCCTCGTCCACACCTTCTCTCTCCTCACCCAAACTGAGCGGGCGGGGCCCCCGGGACGCAGGCCGACCCGCACCCGGGGAACCTCCTCGCGATGCGGGACGGTGCGCGCGGCGCCTTCATTGCCCCCCCCCTCCCCTCCCTCTCGCGCCAGTGCGAGGCGGGGGCCGGTGGCGGCGGCGCAGGCAAGCTGGCCTTCCTGGACTTCGGGATGGTCTCCTACGTCGAGCCCTACCAGCGGTCCGCCCCCGCCCCGCCCCGGCCCCGCCCCCGCGCCCCCGCACGCACTCGGAGAACGCCCGACTGACTGACCGAACGCCGGCGCGCCGCGCAGGTACGGTCTCCTGGAGGGTGCGCGGCCCCGCACGCCCCCTGTTCCTCGCTGCTGCCCGCGCCGCGACCACCCGTCCCGCCCCCCCCCGCCCCGCCCCGCCCCGCCCCGACTCACCGCGCCGCCCGCCCGCCTGCAGCCATCACGCACCTCGTGAACCGCGACTTCGAGAAGGTGCCGCCACCTCCGCCCGCCTGCCCGCCGCCCGCGCCGGCGCCGACCGCCGGCGGGGGCAGATGGGGAAGCTGTACAAGCGGCTGGGGTTCCTGGACGACGAGGTGGACACGTCGCCCATCACGCAGGTCCCCTCGCCCCTCGCCTCGCCTCTCCTGCGCGCCTCACGCCCCGCACGCAGGCGATGCGGCGCACGCTGCCCGACGTCCTCGGCCAGAACGTCGGCACCCTCAACTTCAAGGTACCCCGCCCCGCCCCGCCCCGCCCCGCAGATCGGGCAGGGGCAGGGGCCGGGGCCGGGGGCGCGGCCCCTCTGATCGATCCGGCTGACGCCGCCCGCCCTGCCCCGTACCCCCCGCTCGCAGACCGTCATCGACGAGCTGGGGGAGATCATGTTCCGGTTCAGCTTCCACGTACCCCCCTTCTACGCCTCCATCATCCGCTGCCTCGGCGTCCTCGAGGGCCTGGTCCGCCCGCCCGCCGCACCCCCCGCGGCCCCCGCGTACCCCTCCCGCTGATGCCCCGCCCCCCGCCGCGAAGGCCCTGAGCGCCGATCCCGACTTCAAGATCCTCGGCTCCGCGTACCCCTACATCGCCCGCCGGTCCGTGGGCGGCGCATCCTCCCCGCGCGCCCCCTCGCCGGCTGAGCGCGGTGCCCGCCCCCCGTCCCGTGCAGGCTGCTGAGCGACCCCGAGCTGCGCGGCTGCCTGCGGGGCCTCGTCTTTGACGAGCGGAACCAGCGCGTCCGCTGGGGCCGCCTCGAGCAGGCGCGCCCCACGCCCCGCCCCGCCCCGCCCCGCCCCGCCCCGCCCCGTACCCCGCCTTACTCTCTCCGCCACAGCTCCTCTCCGAGGCCTCCTCCACCCCCGACTTCGAGTGCGCCGCGTACCCCTCCCCCCGGGGCGGAGGCGCGCCCCGCCGACGCCCGCCCCCGCCAGCGTCTCGACAGTCGTCAACGACGCGGCCTCTCTCTTCCTCTCCTCCGAGTGCGTACCCCCCTTCAGTCCTCCCGCCGCCTCGAGCTCCGGCCCGACGCGCGGGCGGCAGGGGCGCCGACGCGCGGCACGTCGTGGCCACCGAGGTGACCGACCTGATCGACCGATTCGCGCTGGTGGGCCCGCGCCCCCCTCCAATCGCATCGCGCCGGCGCCTCACGGCCGCGGGGTTGTCCCGGGGGGTGCAGGACTCGCTGGTGGTGGCGGAGCACGTGGCGCGGGACCCCGTGCGGGTGGCCTACGCGGCCGCCAACGCCCTCTCCGCCCGCCTCGAGGCGGACGGCGGGCTCGAGCTGGGGCGCGACCTCGAGGCGGTGCGGGAGGCGTTCATGGCCGAGGTCGCCCGCGGCACCTCCATCGAGATGGAGGAGCGCGAGGCCGCCGCCGCCGCCGCGCGCGAGCGGGAGGCCGGGCGCGCGCTGGGCACCGGCGAGGCCCACACGCGCACCGCCGTCCAGTCGGCCGCCGCCCTCGCGCGGGCCTTCCTCCAGCCAAACGTGAACGGTCCGTCGCCGGCGCGCGCGCGCTTCGGGCCGCCGTCGTCTGATCCGATCGGCCCGCTCGCTGCGCGCGGGGCAGACCCGCGAAGAAGGAGGCGGCGCTGGAGGACGAGGAGGAGGCGGGGAGGACCTCGGGCCCCCCGAGACGGCGGTGCGGCCGGCACCTGCCCCGGCCCCGGCCGCGCCCCGTGCCCCGCCCCTCGCTCGCCGGCGGCGCCTGACGCGCTGGCGGCAGGGGGAGCGCTACGGGAGCGTGCGGCGGCTGCTGGCGCGGGCGGCGGCGGCCGGCGCGGGCGGCGGCTCGGGGGAGGCGGTGGCGGCGCTCTCGGCCCTCTCGGGGGCGGACGGGGCCCGCGAGGCCGGCGTAGACGTCACGCTCCGCGTCGCCGCCGGCCTCGCCGACCGCTGGGCCGCCCGCGCCCTCCGGCGCCTCCTCCTGGGCTCCCCGGCGCCCGAGGCCGCGCGCGAGCAGGCGTGATCGCCAGCGCGCTGTGTACGTGGACATCGAATTCGAAGACGCGCAGCAAGCTGTGCACTCGTTTAAGGCGTGGCACTCATTTATTGCACTAGGCTAAAGACAGAGGGGGAAGCGATGCCGACGCGAGCACACGACTTCCTACGCTACTATAAATGACTTAAGAAAGAATGGAAGAACTAATCTCGCAGTAAACTGCACAACTAAAGTGGAAGTGGACTTCAGCGCTCTCAGAAGCAGCGAGCTGCAATGCCATCCTGCAGAGTGACCAGGGCGGACACTAGTGAATCTCGAGGCCTCCAACATGACTAAAAAAAGCAAACTTCGCAGACGTGAAATGCGGACACACAGTGAAATGCTAGGATACTGAAACTGGGCCAGGCCCTGAGGCGAGCAGACTTTGGAGCCTCGCGCAGCGCGCGAGCATACGTAGGTTCTGATGTTCTGATAGTGCTTGCCATTGCAAGCGAAATGATAGCTGCGGAAAGACATCTGCTGCATTATCTGGTTGTCTGTCGTATGAAACTGACTCAAAAGAATGGAGATACATGCTGGGTTCCGGCAAGAAACATCTTGCGCGGGCGCCCTAGCATTGTTTATATCTGAGTGAAACTGTGACCTAGTCTGGACAGAGTAATAAATCTTTACACGAGGGTGCGCTGCACCAAGGCACCGAAAGAGAAACTTTCGAAAGTTTAGCGGCCGCCTGGGCGCAAGCGAGTCAGGATGGGCGCGTTGGGCGGGGCGGCGGGCGGCGGGCAGGCGTGGCGGACCGTCGCAGCGGCCCGAGCGCCCCGAGAGGCGGTTGCCCAGGGCGAGCCAGTGGAGCTCGCGCTCGACGAGCGGGGCGAAAGCGCGGCGGCGCGGACGCTGCGGGGGGGCCGAGGCCGTCAGAGGCCGCCGCGCGCGCAGGCGAGCGCGAGGGGCCGCCCGCACCCGCGATGCCGTGGGGGCGGCGGCCGGCGCGCAGGCCGCCTCGCGCTCCTCGGCGCCGGGGGCGAGCGAGTCAAGGAATCCCCCAACTCGGGCCCCCGAAGCCGTCAGAAGGGTCCACTGCCCCTCGCTTATCTCTGCAGCGCGCGGATCAAATCTCGGCCGCGGATCAATCCTGCGGTTCGAGCGCTGGGCGGACCTTGTGTGGAGCGGAGGCGGCGGGCGCCGGCGCGCTCGACAGTAAGCACCTCCACGAGCTGGTGCAGAAAGTAGATGGCGCTGTCGGGGCGCGCGGTGAGCAAGGCGGGGAGCGGGGCGACGACGAGGGCGCCAACCTGCTGACGAGCTGCTCCGGCTCAGAGCAGACTCCAAGGGCGCGCTGTGCGGCGATGGAGAGCACGCTCCGGAGGAAGCAGGCGCGGGAGACCTGGGCGGCCCCTCGTTGGTTCATGCGAAGCGCAGACTGCGCGGAGGGCTCACCGAGTTATTTCCGGCGCTGTCGTGGCGCCAGTCCTGCTTGGCCCGGTTCGCAGCTTGCTGAATTGAAATGCGTCCGACGAACACAGCCTTCTGGACTGCGAAATGGGCCCGGCAGTACCTGCAAGCACGAGCCAGCTCAGAGAAAGCTCCCGCGCTTGACGCTCGGCAGGAGCTTCACCGGTCATAATCAAGGCCGTCTTGCTTTGAACTGTCCTTTGAAGATTCCGCGTGGATACCGCGCCACAGCTGCGAGAATGAGTCAGGCGAGTGCCGCGGGAATCACGACGTTTCATCCAGGCGGCTTGGCGCGGCCAAAGAAACCCGCAGACTGAAAAGGAAGCATTTAAAATGCGAACCTCGTTCAATAGCAACCGGCCTTGCTCTGTTGTTTCGAGGTGATCCGCCAGTTGGCTTACGGGACACGTTGCGGCCGCCTCCGCGGCGGGCGCGCCTGTAGACACGGCGCTGCTCTCGCAACTGCTGCAGGATCCAGAGCCGCAACGGACAGCCTCGCTGCACTCGGCGGCAGTGGATTCCCCGTGTTGCGCCAACTCGTGTTGAGCTGCGTGAAAGCGAGCCAGAGCGGCTGGCGGCCTCGATGAGTTATCCGCTGCGTTTCTGTATGAACCCATCGCTGCCTGAGAGACAAACCGAACTGGCGCCTAATGTCTGACCGCCTTCTCAAGGCGTCCTGTAGAGCTGTAGTACTAGTAGACGCCGCGAGCGCCAACGCCGCCGGGATGGGTGCGCTTCGAATTCGCGTGCGAATTCGACTAAAGCCGCTGCACGGGAGCCTGCACCTGAGCGCTCGTTGGCGCGATGTCGATCGATGGGGCGGGTCCGGAGCGCTTCTTTGGAATTGTGCGACCCTCCTTGAATCCACAACGCTCACGTACCCCCCCGCCAAGGCGGCCGTCGCCGGCCCGGCCGCCGCCGGCCGCGGGCCGCCGGCCGGCGGCGCCGCCGCAGCGCCGGCGCCGGCGCCCGGCCGGGCCAGCGTGGCAGCGCCGCGGCCGGCTGCGTGCCGGCGCCGGCCGGCCGGCGCCGGCGCGGCGAATTCGAATTTCGAATTCGTGCGATCGCGAATCGCGATTCGCGATCGAAATCGAACGAACTTCTTAAAAAAATTCAAGCTGAATTCGAATCGCCTGTACACAAAACTGTTGATTGGCTCGGCAGTTTGCACTGCTTTGCAGAGCCGTGATCAATGATCATGAGCGTTCCGAACTCGCGATCGAATCGCGATTCGCGGTCGCCGACCAATGCGACCATCGTCGGACGAATCGCCGTCGACATCATGATCGTCGATGAGAATTTGAGAAATCATTGAGGATCCGGACACGTGCACTCGCAAATTGCGAACACCTCCGCAGTGCCGCAGTGCTAGCGCTCATCCATGGCCACGTGCACGCCGCTGCACGGTGCACGCCGCTGCACGGCGCTGCAAGCGCTTATAGAGCCTTCTCATCGCTTCGGCGATCGCTAGGCCCTGGTACCGAGTACTCCGGGGAGATCGCTAGCGCGAACCGTCGGACGACGGACGCGGCGCCGGCGATCGCTTGAAAAAGGCCCCGGCCCGATCCGAGCCCATGGCCGGCGGGCATAGTGAACATAGTGCCAAAATGTCGCCCCGAAAACACGTTTTTTAGCAGGATCGGAAGACAGCGCGCCCAGGCAGGTCCGAGGGGCGGTTCCGGGACGGACCTACTGGCTCAGAGCTGCTTGCGCTGGGCCCGCCGGGCGACGCCATAGTTGAGAGCTCGAGTCCCTGCGCGCCGCCTTACAGCTGCCGAGGATGGGGCGACGGCTGCAGAATTCGAAGATGAGTACCTCGGACAAGCGAAAGCGTGTAGCTAGCGCGCCGCCGGCGCCGCGGGTGAGCCGATGAAGCAAGCGATGTGTACTCCTCGCGCCTTTTGATTATCGTTTTGTTAAATGAGCGGGATCGATCCGATCCGCACTAAGCCACTTTTTAAGAGTAAAGCGGGTCCCTGCATGCCGAATTCGAGCTCGGTGCCCAGCGGATCGGAAATCGGGTCTCGCCGGCGGCCCCCGGGGACCCCCTCGGAAACCGTTCCTAGGGCGGGCGCCGGCCCAAACGCACCGCCAGGAGTCGAGAGCGCGGCTATCAACAGGGATGAACGCGCAGAGGCTGCCGGCACCCTTCTTCGTGCGGGCCGGGGTACGCGTGCGGTTCTGCGGGAGGCTCTCATCTTCGAATCATGGGTTCGAATCCCGGCGGGAGACTTTTGTCCTGCGAGCAGAGCGGCGCTTTCCACGCCAATAGCCATGCTCCTCGGCCGCGGCGTCGCTCTCTCGGCGCGCCCCGTGCGCGTGCGCGCGTTGAAAAGGGACCCCGAGCGAGTCGGCTCCTCGGCGCGCTCCACGAGGTCCGCACCCGCAGACGCTCTCGGAGGATGGCCCGCATCAAGCAGACGGTGAGCGAGAGCGCCCGCCCCGCGCTCTTCTCCTCGTCCTCGTCGTCCGCCTTGCAGCCGATCATATGCATCGTGTCTCATGTCCGCCGTCTCTCGCAGGCAAAGAAGAGCACCGGCGGCAAGGCGCCGCGCAAGAAGCTGGCTACCAAGGCGGCCCGCCGCTCGGCTCCGGCGGCAGGCGGGGTGCGTGATGTCGCAGCGCGCGTCGCGTCCCAGCCGGAGCGCCGGCGCCGCATCCCGCGGCCGGCGCGTCTAACGTGTGCGCATGCGCACCGCAGGTGAAGAAGCCGCACCGCTACCGCCCTGGTCGTCTCCCTCCCCGCCCCGCGGCCGCGCTCTAGCTCAATGCAAGCTACGCCACATGCATGCATGCACGCATACACGCAGCTATAGCTAGCTATAGATGCACCCCGCCCGCGCGCGCCGCTCCGGCCTCTCTCTCTCTCTCGCTCGCTCTCACCGATTCCTGACGCGCGTACCGCGCCGGTCGTCGGGCGGCGGCGGCGACGGAAAGGCACGGTGGCGCTCCGCGAGGTGCGCATGCATGCCGAGCCTACCGTAGCTGAGCCGACTCTGCGCCTGCGCGCCGCCTGATCCCGCGTCGCATCGCAGATCCGCAAGTACCAAAAGGTGGGCGCTGCCGCCGCGCTGCCGCCGGCCCGCCGCCGCGGGGCCCGGGCCCCGTGGCCCCGGGATCGTTCGACTGAGACCGCGGACGCAGACGACGAACCCGCTGATCCCCTACGCGCCCTTTAAGCGCCTCGTCCGCCTTCCCGCCCCCTTTTCCCGCCGCACCCCCGCGCTCCCCGCCACGTCGTTTTCGCGCCCGCGCGGCGCAGGTGCAGGAGATCGGGAGCGAGATTGCCAAGGAGAAGAACGAGGAGGGGGCAGACCCCAAGATCGAGCTCCGCTGGACGCGCGAGGCCATCGAGTGCCTGCGCGAGGCCAGCGAGATGGTCCGCCGCGTTTGCGCCCCGGCCCCGCCCCCCTTGACCCCGAGGGCGCGCTTCCCACGCTCGCTTTGCCCCCCTCTGCGCAGCAACTCATCAAGCACTTTGAGGAGGCGAACCTCTTGGCGATCCACCGCAGGCGCATCACCATCCAGCCCAAGGTGCGGCCCCCCGCCACCACCAAGCCTCCTGCGCCCGACCCCCTGCCCCGCGCGCTCCGGTCCGTCCAGGACATTCAGCTCGCCCGCCGCATCCGCGGCGAGCCTGCGACGGAGCCCACGGCCTCCTGATCGCGACGGCGGCGGTCCAACAACGGTCTGCGCAGAGGCCCGTCTCGGTCCGTCGCCCCTGCCCTCCTCTTCCTTCGCCCCCCTTTCCCCGTACCCCCCCCCCACGCCGAGCCTCACCGGCGCGCGCGGCCGTGGCCAGCTCCGGGCTTGGCCGAGAGCCGGCGAGCCTGGCGTCGCCCTCCCTCGCCCCTTCTCTCCCCCCCCCCCCCTTTCCCCCCTCCTGTTTCTCTCCCGACTCGCCGTCCTCTCCCTCGTGCGAGAGCACCGCTGCTTCTGTGCAGCAATGACCACACCGCACGCATACCCCCCGGGCACTGTCTAGGAGGCGCGCGTCTAAGAGGGCGGACTTGAGCGAAGCCTGGACGTAAATGGGAAACGCAGTACCCCCAGGGGGGCGAGCTGAGCTTGGCCGGAGGGAGAGAGGGGAGAGGGGGGGGGGGGGGGGGGGGGGGGGGGGGGGGGGGCAGCTTTGAGCAAAGCCTGGACGTAAATGGGAAACGCAGTACCCCAGGGGGGCGAGCTGAGCTTGGCCGGAGGGAGAGAGGGGGAGGGGCGGCCTTGAGCAAAGCCTGGACGTAAATGGGAAACGCAGTACCCCAGGGGGCGAGCTGAGCTTGGCCGGAGGAGAGAGGAGAGAGGGGGAGGGGCGGCCTTGAGCGAAGCCTGGACGTAAATGGGAAACGCTGTACCCCCAGGGGGGCGAGCTGAGCTTGGCCGGAGGGAGAGAGGGGGGAGGGGGCGGCCTTGAGCAAAGCCTGGACGTAAATGGGAAACGCAGTACCCCCAGGGGGGCGAGCTGAGCGTGGCCGGAGGGAGAGAGGGGGGAGGGGCGGCCTTGAGCAAAGCCTGGACGTAAATGGGAAACGCAGTACCCCCAGGGGGGCGAGCTGAGCGTGGCCGGAGGGAGAGACGGGAGAGGGGGGGAGCAGAGAAATGCAGGGCCCCAGGCGAGCTCCCCCCTCCCCTCTCCTCCTCCCATCAGCCAAACGGAGCACACGATCGGCGATAGTCATCATGATCAATATTACCTGCACAAGCGAACGGTCCCGATACTCATCTTATCTAGAACTTCCAGCTTCTGAGCCTCACGATCAGCACCTAGATTTCAATTAGCCCTAGGCCTTCTTTCTCCTATGGTCCGTCTCTCGCTTTTTAATTTCAAGCTCATGATCGATTTCGATATATATTGCCGCTGTCCAAAGTCGAATCTTTTGTTGTGAAATCAAACTTCTGGCAACTCTCCTCCGCAGAGAGGAGGGTCCCGGGGTACGAAGTTTCCCATTATCGTCCAGGCCTCCCCTATGGCGGGCCGGGAACGCTCCGGATCTGCAGAGAGGAGGGCCCCGGGGTACAGCGTTTCCCATTATCGTCCAGGCCTCCCCTATGGCGGGGGCTGCCCCGCAGAGAGGAGATCTGCGGGGGTACATCGTTTCCCATTATCGTCCAGGGCTCCCCTATGGCGGGGGCGCTCCGCAGAGAGGAGGGGCGTGGGATACAGCGTTTCCCATTATCGTCCAGGGCTCCCCTATGGCCGGGGCGCCCTGCAGATATAGAGAGCTCGAGGCCTCGGGTTCGATCCGCGACCGGGCTCGATCTCTTCTAGATCTGGATCCGCGGGGCCCGGGGATTCCGGTCGCTTGCGCTTCTTCGGGGGCCGGGCCCGCGCGGCGCCCGCCGATTGCGAGCTCGAGCTCGCGCCGCGGCGCCCCCAGCGGGCGTCCAGCGCGCGCAGGACCGCGCCCGGGTCGGACGCGTACTGGGTGGAGAGCTGGCGTGCCGCCCGCTGGACGATGCGGCTGCCGAGCGGGCCCTGGTACGCGTCGAGGAACATGAGCAGGTCGAGGAGCTCAAAGTACGCCCCGAGGTCGGGCGGCTCGCGCTCGGGGGGCCACGTTCCAAACGCGGCGGCGTTGGCGAGGCGCACGGTGGCCGCCGAGGCGGGGAGGTCGACGGGGACCGTCCCGGATCCGGACCCGGCCGCCGCGACGGCGTCGCTGCACTCGAGCACCGACCGAGCAGCCGCGAGTACCCCACGAGGGCGGCGCAGAGGGGCACGCTCTCGCCGTCGGGGGTGCAGCGCGCCACGAGGGCGGGACCAAGATCGAGATCCAGGGGCGGGGCCGGCGCGCGCGCAGCGGGCCGGGGCGGCAGATGTAGAGTCTGCGGGGGTAGCGCCCGGGGCGAGAGCGCGAGGTGGGGTGCGCATGCGGTGTGCGTGGAGGTGCTCATGATGCCGTGCACGTGTGTGTGTGTGTATGTAGCCGGCGGCGGGGAGGGGGCGGGGGCGGAAGCTTAAGAGGTCTCGCTCCCCGGCCCGCCCTGTGTACGTATACAAATGAAATGAGTATTCGATCCATTGAGCGCGTGCGGCGAGATGGAGACTCGGACTCGCGATCGTGGGCATGTGCATGCTGCATGCCGCCGCCGGCCGCCGAAAATTCAGACTAGAACCGAATCTCGAACACGGGTCGCATACTACGATATGTAGTTATTGGCCCGCGCGTCACCCGCCTCCCGACCCGGACGCGGATCCGGCCTCGGAGGCCTCGTCGCCGCGTTCTCCGCCCCCCTCCTCCCCCTTGTCGTCGTCTTCGTCTCGCCCCGAGGCGAGCGCCAGCACGGTTTCGTCAAACGTGTAGCCCTCGGCGCTCCGCACGGCGTCCAAGATGCGCGCCGAGACGCGCTTGGCGCCCTCGGCGTCGGCGGTTCGAAGAAGCGGGACGGTCGAGACAAAGTCGATGGCGCTGATTCCCGTTCCCGTGACGCGAGCCAGGCCCGGGAAGCGGCGGATGGTTTCGGCGAGGTTCCTCAGATCCGTGTAGATTTCCGTCCTCTGCGCGGGAAGCTCGAGCCGGAAGCCGACCGCCTCTGCGCCGGCGTGTAAATTTGCGAGTCAGCGTAAACGGGGATGCGTAGATGTGCGCGGATCTATATATATAGATTTAAATGCAGGCGAGAAACCCGGAAATCGTAAAGTGCGCGGCGTGCGCTCAGCGACTTGACGATCTCGACCGAAACGAAAGCGAATCGAAACCAAAATTCAAAACGTGCACGTGCGCGAGCGATCACCCTCACGATCACGTACCGAGGATGGAATTGTACTTGCTTTCGACGTGCGTCTTCCTCCAGTACCCCCAAAGCTTTCGGTTGTTTCCGTGCTGGTCCCTGTACTTTTCGTAGGCGCCGAGCACGGCGGCGGCGACGAGCATGATGGCCCGGATCCGATCGCGCCCCAGCTGCTGGACGCGCTCCAGCAGCTCCGCCCGCGCCTCGGCGTTTCCGTCGAGGCGCCTTCCGACGAGGGCAATGTCCACGCCGGCCGACAGGCCCATCTCGTACGCGGGCAGGCTCTCGGGGTCCACCTTGGAGTCCTCCCCCGCGGCGGCCCCCTCGAGGCCCCCCTCGAGCTCGTCCTCGTCTCCCTGCGGGCCTTCGGCGGCCGTCGCGAGGGCCGCTTCCCACGCGGCCGCGAGCTCGGCCTCGCGGGGATCGACGTCGTGATCGGGGCTGCCGGCGCGCGAGTCGGAGCCCGAGCCCGGATTGGAATTCGAAGCGGACGGGGAATCGGACGCGTCGGCGTCCGAACGGGCCCCTTTGTCGGCCCCCCGAGCCCCCCGCTTTCCGCCGCCGCTCGAGCTCGCGACCGGCCCCGCCAGCTGCAGCGCCGCCGCCGCCGGGGCCGCCGCCGCGCCTTTGGGATCCGTCGACGCCTCGGCCCCTTGGTCGGCTGCACCTGCCGCTGAAGCCGCAGGCGGCCCGGCCTCCTCCTCGGAGCCCGAGGCCTCCGGATTCTCTGCGGGGTGGGTGTACGCGCAGTAGAGGATTTTGACGAGCTTGTCGCTCTCGTAGGGTTTGCGCTCCGTCCTCCCCGCCCCCCACTTGCTGCGCGCGCGTTTCGCGGGGGTACCGGCACCCGCGGCCCCGGCCCCACGGCCCCCGGCCCCCGTGGCCGATCGCGATCGCGATCGCGAGCTCGAGCTAGCAGCGCTGGGGCCGGAATTGGAGCTGGAGGCCACGGCCGCCGCCGCGTCCGAATCCGGCTTCTTTCGTTTTCGCAGCCTCTCCGTCGCTGCAGCTGCGGCGGCGGCGCGACCATCGTCCGGATCCGCCGCCGGATCTTTCCCTGCAGCGCTCGCAGCGCTCCCGCTCGAGTCTGCGGGGAGGGCGGGCGCTGCGGCTGCGGCCGGGTCCGCGGTGGAATTCGGATTGGCGGGAGATCGCGTCACCGGCGCCTTGCCCTTCCAGGCGCTCGAGCCGGGGCCGGCGCGATCGGGATCGGAGCTTGCGGCGGCCTTGAGCTTGCAATCGCCTGCATGCGCAGAGCTCGCGCTGGCCACGGAGGTGGAGGCCGTCGCGTCTGCCTCTTTCGGAGGAACCTCTGGATCCGCGCCCTTGGGCTCGCCGGACGCCTCCGAGGCCGGCGCGTGCGTGGGCGGATCGCGATCGGCGCCGGCGGATCCGGAACTCAGAGTCTGCTGCGCGTGCGCATGCTGCAGCTCGAGCTCGAGCTGCGCGACGCGCTCGCAGACGGAGACGAGCGCCTGCCTGGCGACGATTTCGGACGAGATCCAGCTCTGCGCGCTGCCGGCCCCTTCCTCGATAAAGGACATGTACGCCAGGTAGGCGTCGATGCGGGAGGACGTCAGCAGATCCTCCGGGGCCCTGTGCCCCTCCTTGCACGCGGGGCACGTGAACGAGCGGCGGGCATGCGCGGGCGCGTCCTCCGTCGTCGTCGTCGTCGGCTTTGGATTCAAATTGGACGTCGACCCCGCATCCGCGTTTGCGGCGGGTGGCCATGGGTCGCGATGGCGATCGGGTACGGCGCCGGAGACGAGGGTGAGGGCGCACGTGAGGCACACGAACGAGGAGGACGCGCCCCCGCGCAGGTCCTCCAGCGTCGGGCTGGGGTGCGTCTCGAGCGCCTCGCCGAGGGACGAGGCCCCCGAGCGGGCCAGGACGCGGGCCGCGGCGCAGGGGAGGAGGTACGCCGGCGGCGTCACGCTCTCCAGGCCGCACCGCGCGCACGAGGGGCGAAACGCACGGCTCGGATCCCGTCCAATGCTTATAAACGTCGGAAGCTGCACCTTGGCCGGTCGGCCGTCAAACGACGGCCGCGCGAGCGCGAGAGCGTGGGCGGACGGTGGGCTCGAGGGCCCAGCGCCAGCGGCCGCGACGCCGGCGCCCCGCTTCGAGTTCGGGCTCGCGGTGGATCCGGATCCGGAGGCGCCGGCGGGGCCCTTTCCAGTCGACATGTGTATGTGTTTTGTATCTTGCTGTTTTACAATTCGCGTCGACGTCTGAATTTGAAGCGGGCGATCACGGTCGGCGTGTGCGGGTGCGTCGCTTCGAATTCAAGCGCGAGGCTCGCAGTGGGATCATGGATCGTTTCACTGCGTCGACGTTCAACGGTTGCGGGTGCAACGTTGACCGCTGCTGCTGACTTGGGCTCCTTGCAATTGTATGCGTGTGCGGGCGTAGCTATATAAACCGGGGTGCACGTGCACTGCGGGGAGCTCGACCCGCGATCGGCGAGCTGGAGCACGCGTTGATTTTGTGCCACCTCGCACGTCTAGAACGGCCTGCACATGCGTCCGGCACGCCTGCTTTTAGCCGCGCTCGGGCTCCCAGATGCATGGACGGTTTCGTATGTCTGCACCTGGCCACATTCAAATATTATTAATTTGAACGCTCACATTATTACCTGGCTACATAATTCGATGTTTGCTCATGCTCAGAGTTGAATTCGCTCGAATTCATGCTCACCTCGAATTCACATCCGACGCATTTAGATAGCTGTAGCTACAGCTACAGCTGCTGCGATGTATTATTGTTATCGATTAGACATCTGCAAGCTCAACCCGCACATATGCATATGTATGTTTCGCAATTGCAAGTCGATGTTCTCAATTACGCAAACAATTGCCAGCGCAGAGACGTCGACAGAAACCGACCTCTAAGTTTGCCTCCCCGGCCTACAATTATCACTCATGGCCCAACAGAGTCGATTGTTATCGCTCATGGCCCAACAGAGTCGATTGCGAGTGTGAGTGCACAGGAGATCTAGAGCTCTACGCCTCCACGTCGGCGAGGGCGGCTGCGTGCACAGCGCCTCCACTAGTACTGGCATTCAAGAGTCCAATCGCAACGAAATCGAGTCCGATTTCCGATATCGATTACACGCGGGGCCTCGGATACACGGGCCTACATCTACAGCTCTACGCGTCCACGTCGTCGAGGACCGCGATGCGGACGGCGGGGTGCGCGCAGAGGATCTGGTACGCCTCGACAAAGGCGCCGCGGAGCTCGTCGCCCTCGAGAGGGATGCGGCTCTCGAGGGAGGTGTCGTGGACGGCGATGGGGGTGCCGAACCGGATGCGGAGGAAGCGGTGCTCGTAGGCGGCGGCGGCGGCGGCGGCGCGCTGGAACGCGAGCCCTCTGTTCGAGACGACGACGAGCGTCTTCGTCACGCCGTCCCAGATGCGGCCCAGGCGCGCGGTGGAGAACAGCGGCTCCTCGCGCACGACGAGCGCGCGCGCCGTCTCGCAGCGCGTCGTGGTCCATTGCGCAAACTTGCGGTTCTTCATCTCTTTCTCGCCGACATCCACGACGGCGTCGGCCCCGCCGGGCAGCAGCAGCTTGGCGACGGTGGTCAGGCAGTTGACGGCGAGCGTCTTTCCCGTGACGGTGAGCCCCTCGATGGAGAGCGCCGTCTTTCGGAAGCCGTCGTTGCCTCCGCCGACGAGGGCGCGGCCGTAGAGGGCGAAGACGGCGAGGATCCGCCTGTCGGCAAAGCCCTGGTCGCGTAGCACGCGGACGAGAACGGTGTCGGCGCGCCCGACGTACACCGCGTCGCCAGGGTTTGCGAGGTCGATGTTCCAACGCGGCGTCGCGATCGCCATGATCGTGATGGCTCGGCGCGTCGCGCTAACTTGGAAACGTTGACGCGACGGGTGCGAGCGTGCTAGGGTGCACGGCCGCGGTTTGCAGTGCGGAGCTCGCTCGGGGCCGCCTTTTATACTGCGGGCCGCGGCGGGCCCCGCGAGAATTCGAATTTCCAAAGAGTTGACGGGGACGGGTACGCCCCTCGCGGTCGCTCATGATCGGACGGCCCTGCGTCGACGATCATACGAGCGCCCGCGTTCGAACTCCTATATACAGCTACACGCGGACGCGCGTGCGAATTCAGAGACCATCGGACGAGCTCCCGATCGGGGGCGTCGGCCCGACGCCATGGCCCAACAGAGTCGATTGCAATTGCGAGTGTGAGTGCACAGGAGATCTAGAGCTCTACGCCTCCACGTCGGCGAGGGCGGCTGCGTGCACAGCGCCTCCACTAGTACTGGCATTCAAGAGTCCAATTAATCGCAACGAAATCGAGTCCGATTTCCGATATCGATTACACGCGGGGCCTCGGATACACGGGCCTACATCTACAGCTCTACGCGTCCACGTCGGCGAGGACCGCGATGCGGACGGCGGGGTGCGCGCAGAGGATCTGGTACGCCCCGACAAGTGTTTTTAAAGGGGCCGAGGAGCTCGTCGCCCTCGAGAGCTCGAGGGGTGCGGCGCTGGAGGGCGGTGTCGTGGCGGGCGACGGCATCTGCATAAATACATATGGCTAGCTGTAGAAGCGCGCCTGCCCTCCTCCCCGAGCCTCGCGATTCGCGATCACACGCATGCGCGAGCTCAGCCTCGCGCGCGATCGCCATCGATATCGCCAGCCGCCTCGCTCACGCGCACTACGGTACGGCGGCGCCCGCGGCGCCGGCCGCGGCTGGGCATGGCCGAGTGTCCTGCGCCGCTAACCGCTCCTTGAAATCGCGCGCGGCCGCGCGCACCGCCGTCGGCGAGACTCCCGCCGCGTGCGAGATCCTGCGAAAGCTCCAGCGTCGGGTCAAAGCCGACGTCGATTGCGCTCGCGGCGTCGACGGCTTGCTCGCAAGGGCCAGGGCGGCGACGGCGAGACTTTCGGGCGACCTCGAAAATGGGCGGGGGGCACGGCTCGCTGCGGTTCGGAAGAGCTCCTGCGCGCGGGCAATGGTCGCTCGGTCGAATTCAATGCGTCGTCCTATGGAACGGATGATCTCTTCCGTCATGCCGTACCCTGCCACCATTTGCTGACCGAATTGTGCGCTCAGGGAGCGGATCATGCGCTGCAGCTCGCCCCGAGTGAAAGAGGCCGTGCCGCCGCACGCGCACAGGTCGCCCTGCTCCAGAAACTCCCGGAGGAGGCGGGGGATCCCGCGAATCTGGACGGCGGCGTACAGCGCGGCGATGGCGAGGACGTCGTAGCGCCGCCCGTTGACGATTCCCGTGCGCTCGTCGGACTCGCACAGAATTTCAAAGGCCTGGAGCGCGACGCTCTCGGGAAGCGACATGCGCTCCGCAATATCGTGCACGGTCGCGAGCAGGTTCTGGCGGTCCGCGCACGCGGAGCGCGCTCGGCACCGCGCCCCGCCCTCGAGCTCGCCTCTGGCCGGCGCCGCGGCCGAGGCGTCCGTCGCCCGCGAGCGCGCCGCATTGGCGTTGCAAAGCACACGTGCACGTGCTTGCCCATGTGCATTCCACGCACATTCCCCCATGCCCGCGTGTACGTGCGCAGCGCCGGGCCCCTCGAACGCGACGCCCACGCACGCGCCGCAAACGGTGCACACCGGCCCCTCGGGCGTGGACGCGACGAAAGGGTGCGGGCAGGTCTTGGATTCCATTTCCGGTCTGTGAAATGCGGTACGAGAGAGATCGCGTCGTCTTTTATCCCTCGCTGCAATCGGGCCGACCGCGTCAGAAATCAAAGTTCCAAGTTCGCGCGTGGTCATGTATGCGCATCATACGATCAGCGCTGGCGACCCGGCATACGTGGTCATATGCATGGGCCGCGTGCACGTGCACGACGCCAACGACTCGAAGAATCGCTGCCGCATGCACGGTCGTGTGACGAGAACAAAGCAGGTGAATTCCGTTTGTTTCCACGTCTAAATGAAAATTTCGACACACGTGTACATGTACAAGGCTACGCGTGCATATGCGAGCAGCGAGGGGTACGGTCTGCGCGAGACACGGCACGGAGCCGAGCAGCCTCGTAGAGGGCGGCACGGAGGGCGAGGCCCCCGTACGCGCGGCCGGCGGTGCGCCCATGGCCATCCGGCTCCGCGTCAGAGTTGATGTGGGACCCCGACTCGTTCAGGATGCCGAGGGCCCGGCGCGCGGCGCTCCTCGGCCGCGGGAGCGACATGCGCTCCGCCGTCTCGCGCAAGGCGGTCAGCAGCTCTAGATCTCGGCCGTCTCGGTGGGCCTTGCAATTGGGCGACGTCGTCGAGCCGCCGCCGCGGCCGTCGGTTCCGGGCCCGTGCGCGTCGCGTTCGTTGAACGAATCGACGACCCTAGAGCCTGCGTATCCTCGCCCCTCAAACTCGAATTCGAACGCGACGCCCACGCACGCGCCGCAGACGGTGCACACCGGCCCCTCGGGCGTGGACGCGACGAAAGGGTGCGGGCAGGTCTTGGCTTGCATTTCCGGACTGTGGAATGATGGATGGCAGTGCTCGACACGCTTATATCCCGGTGCCAGAGGGCCAGTTGCAACGCCGACAAAGGCGTGGGCACGTGTTGATTGAAACAATGAATTCAAACGTATACTCAATATGTATACATGCGATGTCATTATAATATAAGAACGCGCAGGGCTGGAATGTAGATGTCGTCCTCGAGCGTGCTCATGTATACGCATTATACGATCAGCGCTGGCGACCCGGCATATGTGCACGTGGTCATATGCATGGGCCGCGTGCACGTGCACGTGCACGACGCCAACGACTCGAAGAATCGCTGCCGCATGCACGGTCGTGTGACGAGAACAAAGCAGGTGAATTCCGTTCAAACGGTTTGTTTCCACGTCTAAATGAAAATTTCGACACACGTGTACAAGGCTACGCGTGCATATGCGAGCAGCGAGGGGTACGGTCTGCGCGAGACACGGCACGGAGCCGAGCGGCCTCGTAGAGGGCGGCACGGAGGGCGAGGCCCCCGTACGCGCGGCCGGCGGTGCGCCCATGGCCATGGCCATCCGGCTCCGCGTCAGAGTTGACGTGGGACCCCGACTCGTTCAGGATGCCGAGGGCCCGGCGCGCGGCGCTCCTCGGCCGTGGGAGCGACATGCGCTCCGCCGTCTCGCGCAAGGCGGTCAGCAGCTCTAGATCTCGGCCGTCTCGGTGGGCCTTGCAATTGGGCGACGTCGTCGAGCCGCCGCCGCGGCCGTCGGTTCCGGGCCCGTGCGCGTCGCGTTCGTTGAACGAATCGACGACCCTAGAGCCTGCGTATCCTCGCCCCTCAAACTCGAATTCGAACGCGACGCCCACGCACGCGCCGCAGACGGTGCACACCGGCCCCTCGGGCGTGGACGCGACGAAAGGGTGCGGGCAGGTCTTGGCTTGCATTTCCGGACTGTGGAATGATGGATGGCAGTGCTCGACACGCTTATATCCCGGTGCCAGAGGGCCAGTTGCAACGCCGACAAAGGCGTGGGCACGTGTTGATTGAAACAATGAATTCAAACGTATACTCAATATGTATACATGCGATGTCATCATAATATAAGAACGCGCAGGGCTGGAATGTAGATGTCGTCCTCGAGCTCGGCCCGGGGCGAGAGCAGACTCTGGGAGGCGACGTCGGTGCACGTGGCTATAAGCACCCAGGGCCCGCCTATGGCCAGATCTAGACGTCGAGGCCACGGGTGCTGTGGTGCGGATCGGATGATGACCAAGTCCGGCACGCATCGCAAGAATATTAATCCCGCTGGCACGTGCACGACCATATGCATGGCCAGCAGACCTTCCAGCCCCCTGGGCCCCCCCGCCCTCGACGCACGCACTTTTCCCGTGCATGCTGCAGGCGCTGTCGCGACGCTCGCACAAAATAGGGACATCGACTCTGGCGGTACGCGCATCGACGATCGCGAGCTCGAGCTCGAATCTGGATCTCCGCTGTCAGGCAAGGACAATCTTCTCGAGCCCGTCCGTGCCGATGCACATGTGCATGTGCATGTGCCGACGTCGGCGCTTGCAAGCACGTGCGCGAGCACGGGCGGCGCGGAAGAGGGCGACCTCAAGCCCGAGGCTGCGGCGGCAGCTGCAGTTACCGCTGCGACCGCGTCCACGGATCGGGAGGCCGATCGCGAGCCGGAGTCGGACCGCGCAGATGTCGACGCCGATCGCGACAAGCTCAGGCGCGAGCGCGAGGAGGCCGGGAGCACCGGTCCGGATTCGGCGCGCAACGTCGACGTCTGCACCGATCAAGAGGGTACACGCGGTGCGCCAGTGGCCAGTCATGATCATGATCAGCAAACGCATGCGCGCGCGCAATCTCCGGCGCGCGCAGTCATCGGGCCGGATCTGCAAGCTCCGAATTCTAATTCGGACTCCGGCGCCCACAGCGCTAGCGCGGGTGTCCCGGCAGGCCCCGCCCGCGGCGACGTGGACGGCATGCGCACCGACAAGAGCTCCCCCGCCGCCCAATCCCTCTCGGGCGCGGCGGAGCTCTCCGCGAAATTTGGCTGCAAGCAGCCCGTCGTGTTTCTCCTCGGCGGCGCCAAGCCCAGCTCTGCCTACGTGGGTTGCTGCTGCAATCTCAAGCGCAAATTTGCGGAGCTGCGCGGGTCGGGGCTCCTGGACATGACGCGCGACCGAGGCCCCTGGAAGATTCGGGCCGTCGCGCACGGATTCCCGAACGAAAACGTCGCCAAAGCTTTTCAGATGCTCCTCGAGTCCAAGTGCCGCAGCAGCGGGGTGAGCAAGAAGCTGCGGGTGATGCGCGAACTCACAGAGGATTTTTCGGCGATCTCCGGCGAGCCGCGCGCTGGTGACGCGGGGGCGATCCGCGTCGAGGTGGACGCCGACGGCGACGCGCATGCTCTACGAGTCGGAGAGTAGGCGAATGGAGCTCGCGCATCCCGTATCCCGTAGTACATACATGTAGACGGCGCCGGCATACGCACGAGCTCGAGCGTACGCGTGTCGCACAGAGGTTCATATGCAGTGCAGCCGCACTTTCACGCGGGCCATCCGAGTCGCTATATTTATCTTATATGGTTTGATAGGCTTTTTTTTTGGAAAGCCTGTTGCATTCGTACACACTTGACAACAGTCCCCCGCTCCTCGCCTACCGGATACTGGGATGCTGACTGCAGGAGGAGATAGATGACAAGAGTGCTACAGCTAGTATTCGTGTCGAGCTGGTGCTTGAGCTTGGCCAGAGGGAGAGAGGAGAGAGAGAGAGAGGGCAGCTTTGAGCAAAGCCTGGACGTAAATGGGAAACGCAGTACCCCCCAGGGGGGCGAGCTGGGCGTGGCCGGAGGGAGAGAGGGAGGAGGAGCCCCTTGAGCGAAGCCTGGACGTAAATGGGAAACGCAGTACCCCCCAGGGGGGCGAGCTGAGCTTGGCCGGAGGGCGAGAGGAGAGAGAGGGAGAGAGAGGGCAGCTTTGAGCAAAGCCTGGACGTAAATGGGAAACGCAGTACCCCAGGGGGGCGAGCTGAGCTTGGCCGGAGGGAGAGAGGAGAGAGAGAGAGAGAGAGGGCAGCTTTGAGCAAAGCCTGGACGTAAATGGGAAACGCAGTACCCCCAGGGGGCGAGCCTCGGAGCTGAGCTTGGCCGGAGGGAGAGAGGGAGGAGGAGCCCCTTGAGCGAAGCCTGGATGTAAATGGGAAACGCAGTACCCCAGGGGGCAGGCTGAGCGTGGGCGGAGGGAGTGACGGGAGGGGGAGCGGGGGGGGGGGGGGGGGGGGGGGGGGGGGGGGGGGGGGGGGGGCGGGGGGGGGGGCGGGGGCAGAGAAATGCAGGACCCCAGGCGATCTCCCCCTCCCTCTCCTCCTCCCATCAGCCAAACGGAGCACATGATCGGCGATAGTCATTATGAGCAATATTAATATTACCTGCAGAACTGAATGCGTATGGTCCCAACCTAGAATGCCTCATGATCATCTTATCTAGAACTTTCAGCTTCTGAGCCTCACGATGCGCATCTAGATTTAAATTAGCCCCTCTTTCTCCTATGATCCGTCTCTCGCTTTTCCTGCTTGGAATGTCTTTCTTGAAGTTTCAAGCTCATGATCGATTTCGATATATATTGCCGCTGTCCAAAGTCGAATCTTTTGTTGTTAAAACAAACTTCTGGCAACTCTCCTCTGCCGAGAGGAGGGCCCCGGGGTACAACGTTTCCCATTATCGTCCTGGGCTCCCCTATGGCGGGCGGGGGCGCTCCGGATCCGCAGAGAGGAGGGCCCCGGGTACAGCGTTTCCCATTATCGTCCAGGGCTCCCCTATGGCGGGCGGGGGGCGCTCCGGATCCGCAGAGAGGAGGGCCCCGGGGTACAGCGTTTCCCATTATCGTCCAGGGCTCCCCTATGGCGGGCGGGGGGCGCTCCGGATCCGCAGAGAGGAGGGCCCCGGGGTACAGCGTTTCCCATTATCGTCCAGGGCTCCCCTATATATGGCGGGGGCGCCTCCGCAGAGAGGAGGGCCCCGGGCTTTCACGCGGGCCATCCGAGTCGCTTTATATATATTATATGGTTTGATAGGCGTGCCCGTCGCCAGTCGTGTATATATCGATATCATAGTATGCAACCTAGGCCTCGAGCTCTTTATATCATACCGTCGTCCTCTGCGCCCGATTTAGAACACGGGCCGGGGCGCGGGGGCCGGGGGCGAACCTCGAGCGCATGGTATCGCTCGAGGTGGCGGGATCCGGCCAGCTCGCCCCGTACCCCCCTCTGAACGCGCCCGCGCCCGATTTAGAACACGGGCCGGGGCGCGGGGGCCGGGGGCGTGCCTTCTGGTATCGCTCGAGGTGGCGGGATCCGGCCAGCTCGCCCCATACCCCCCTCTGAACGCGCCCGCGCCCGATTTAGAACACGGGCCGGGGCGCGGGGGCCGGGGGCGTGCCTTCTGGTATCGCTCGAGGTGGCGGGATCCGGCCAGCTCGCCCCGTACCCCCCTCTGAACGCGCCCGCGCCCGATTTAGAACACGGGCCGGGGCGCGGGGGCCGGGGGCGTGCCTTCTGGTATCGCTCGAGGTGGCGGGATCCGGCCAGCTCGCCCCGTACCCCCCTCTGAACGCGCCCGCGCCCGATTTAGAACACGGGCCGGGGCGCGGGGGCCGGGGGCGTGCCTTCTGGTATCGCTCGAGGTGGCGGGATCCGGCCAGCTCGCCCCGTACCCCCCTCTGAACGCGCCCGCGCCCGATTTAGAACACGGGGCGGGGGCGCGCGGGGACGGGGCGCACCGCCCGGGTTCGCTCGAGGTGGCGGGATCCGGTCAGCTCGCCCCGTACCCCCCTCTGAACGCGCCCGCGCCCGATCTAGAACACGGGGCGGGGGCGCGCGGGGACGGGGCGCACCGCCCGGGTTCGCTCGAGGTGGCGGGATCCGGCCAGCTCACCGTCGACGCCACCTACAACGCACCGAGGTCAAGCGTGGGCGCAAGGCGAGGGAACGCTAGACGGCGGGCCAAGGCGGGCCTCGCCCGTGGAGAGCCACCTGCAGCGAGACGCTCCCACCACGTTCCGCCGCCCGCCCTCTGCTCGCTGCCACCCCGCCAAGCCGAGTAAGATCCCAGGAGAGAAGGAGCGAGGCCGGGGGCCGGCGCACCTCGCAGAGCTCGGAGCGCCGCGCGCGGCGCTGCGGAGATCTAGATCTAGAGGCAATTGCAAGGGCGGCCGACCGGCGCGGGCGGTCGTTCCACGCGCTCCGCCACGCACGAGGCGCCAGAGGCGCGAGATGACCCGATCCGACCTCCATCGGCGCCTCGGCGCTCCGGGGCTCGGGAGCAGATCTAGAGCGCTGCGCGGGCGCGAGGAAGCGCGTCCGGCCGCGGTCGCGGCGCGGCTGCGGGGCGCTAGGAGAGCTACGGTGCGCTCGGGGAGGTCGCCGATGCGGCGGCTGCCCCTTGATGTCGTCCGTCTTGCCTGTCTCGCCCGCAGGCCCAGAATCGCGCAATCGAGCGCCGCCGCGCGGCGAGACCAGGCGGCGCGGCGCTCCGGGAGCTCGCTCGAGCCGCCGGCGAGCTCGTGCGGCTGCTGCGCCCAGATCCAGTCGTCCGGTATACGTAGGTCGGCCCCGGCGCAGGCCGGGGTCGGAGCCGACTGCGGGTACGCGTGCGCGGCCCGACCTCGGCCTCTCTCGCCGGCTTCCTGCCTCTGGACTCTTGCGGCGGTCCCGGGACGCAGAGGCAGGCTCGAGCTCGCCCACGCCGGTCCGATTGCGCCGAGACCGCGCGGCTCGCGTGCGGTTCGCCTCGCCCGACATGTACAGCACCGCTAGCTACAGAGCTATCGCCGGCACCGCCAGCCGGTAGGGTGTGACCAACGCGCAGCGCGCATCCTTTCCGGGCGTTTTCTGCGGTTTCCGCCCGCCCGGGCCGCTCGGTCGCCCCGGCCGCCGCTCCGATCCGGTCGCAGCAACGTTAACGGCGCCTTTCACCCAGGTCGGGCTCGCGCGCAGGCAGCCCGTCGCGCGCCCTCGAACGGGGAGCAGGTCGCACATAGGTTGCAATCGAGGCTGCCGGTGCGGCCCCCCAATTCGGGGCTTCGCGGCGTATACGTACGATCTGATCGGCGGACCCGCCGCAGGCGCCGACCTCGCCGGCGCAGGAGATCCCGCGGCCCGCGGGGCGCGAGCGGATGCCACGCTTGATTTCGCCGCGAGGCGCGGGGCTTCTGCGCTCGGTACGACCCCGCCCGCGCCCCAAAGCCCGCCGCCGACTCGCCGACCGCGCGCGCGCGCCCCGCGTATCAGCCCGCGCCGCGCGGCGGCGGCCGGCGAGCCGGCCGAGCGAGCCGAGGCGCGGCGCCGGGCGACCTCGCCGATCGGCCCCGTCCGGCCCGTCCAGGGAGCGACCGCCCGGGCTCCGGCGAGGTCGCCCCGCCGCCTCTTCGAGTGTCCTCGCTCCGCCGGTCCGATACCGTTTCCCCCCCCCGTCTCTTTCGAGCTCGCCGCGCGGCGCTTTCGACGAGGCTCTGCAGCTGCGCCGGACGGGAAGAGAGGGGGTACGCTTCACGCTGGCCGGAACCCGCCAGGCGCGCGGTAGGGGCCCGCCCCGCGCCCTCTTCCCCCCCCCTCGCCCCGTCCCCCGTCCCGACGCCGGCCGGCAGAAACGACGGGGAGCGGGGGGTACGCCTCTCGCTGGCCGGAACCCGCCAGGCGCGCGGTAGGGGCCCGCCCCGCGCCCTCTTCCCCCCCCCTCGCCCCGTCCCCCGTCCCGACGCCGGCCGGCAGAAACGACGGGGAGCGGGGGGTACGCCTCTCGCCGGCCGGAACCCGCCAGGCGCGCGGTAGGGGCCCGAGCTCGAGGTCCGACACCCTCTCCCTCCCCTTTCCCCCTTTCCTCCCTCCCCTCTCCGCCCCCCCTAGGGCCTCCCGCCCCCCTCCCCTCTCTCTCCCCGCCCCCCTTTCCCTCTGACCTTCCTTCCCCCCTCTCCTCGCCCCTCCCCCACCCCCTCCCTGCCCCACCCTGCCCGCCGGCGCCCCTCCTCGCGCCCCCCATACCTCTCCGCGTCTCACGCCCGTTTCGATAGGAACCGAGGCCTCGACACGACATCGCACAGCAGAGCTAGACATAGGTGCGCTCGCAGGGTCCTCTCCCACGTTTGCTGTAAATAGGTCCGACGGTATGATATAAAGAGCTCGAGGCCTAGTTTGAATACTATGATATATACATGGCTGGCGACGGGCACGCCTATCAAACCATATAATATATATAAAGCGATTCGGAAGGCCCGCGTGAAAGCCCGGGGCCCTCCTCTCTGCGGAGGCGCCCCCGCCATAGGGGAGGCCTGGACGATAATGGGAAACGCTGTACCCCGGGGCCCTCCTCTCTGCGGATCCGGAGCGCCCCCCGCCCGCCATAGGGAGCCCTGGACGATAATGGGAAACGCTGTACCCCGGGGCCCTCCTCTCTGCGGATCCGGAGCGCTCCCGGCCCGCCATAGGGGAGCCCTGGACGATAATGGGAAACGCTGTACCCCGGGGCCCTCCTCTCTGCGGATCCGGAGCGCCCCCCGCCCGCCATAGGGGAGCCCTGGACGATAATGGGAAACGCTGTACCCCGGGGCCCTCCTCTCTGCGGATCCGGAGCGCCCCCCGCCCGCCATAGGGGAGCCCTGGACGATAATGGGAAACGCTGTACCCCGGGGCCCTCCTCTCTGCAGAGGAGAGTTGCCAGAAGTTTGTTTTTACAACAAAAGATTCGACTTTGGACAGCGGCAATATATATCGAAATCGATCATGAGCTTGAAACTTCAAGAAAGACATTCCAAGCAGGAAAAGCGAGAGACGGATCATAGGAGAAAGAGGGGCTAATTTAAATCTAGATGCGCATCGTGAGGCTCAGAAGCTGGAAGTTCTAGATAAGATGATCATGAGGCATTCTAGGTTGGGACCATACGCATTCAGTTCTGCAGGTAATATTAATATTGCTCATAATGACTATCGCCGATCATGTGCTCCGTTTGGCTGATGGGAGGAGGAGAGGGAGGGGGGAGATCGCCTGGGGTCCTGCATTTCTCTGCCCCCCCCCCCCCCCCCCCCCCCCCCCCCCCCCCCTCCTCCTCCCGTCGCTCCCTCCGGCCACGCTCAGCTTGCCCCCTGGGGGTACTGCGTTTCCCATTTACATCCAGGCTTCGCTCAAGGGGCTCCTCCTCCCTCTCTCCCTCCGGCCACGCTCAGCTCGCCCCCCTGGGGGTACTGCGTTTCCCATTTACGTCCAGGCTTCGCTCAAGGGGCTCCCTCCTCCCTCTCTCCCTCCGGCCAAGCTCAGCTCGCCCCCCTGGGGGGTACTGCGTTTCCCATTTACGTCCAGGCTTCGCTCAAAGCTGCAGCTGCCCTCTCTCTCTCTCTCTCCTCTCTCCCTCCGGCCAAGCTCAGCTCGCCCCCCTGGGGGGTACTGCGTTTCCCATTTACGTCCAGGCTTTGCTCAAAGCTGCCCTCTCTCTCTCTCTCTCCTCTCTCCCTCCGGCCAAGCTCAGCTCGCCCCCCTGGGGGGTACTGCGTTTCCCATTTACGTCCAGGCTTTGCTCAAAGCTGCCCTCTCTCTCTCTTCTCTCCTCTCTCCCTCCGGCCAAGCTCTGCTCGCCCCCCTGGGGGTACTGCGTTTCCCATTTACGTCCAGGCTTTGCTCAAAGCTGCCCTCTCTCTCTCTCTCTCTCCTCTCTCCCTCCGGCCAAGCTCAGCTCGCCCCCCTGGGGGGTACTGCGTTTCCCATTTACGTCCAGGCTTTGCTCAAAGCTGCCCTCTCTCTCTCTCTCTCCTCTCTCCCTCCGGCCAAGCTCAGCTCGCCCCCCTGGGGGTACTGCGTTTCCCATTTACGTCCAGGCTCCGCTCAAGGGCCCCCCCACGGCCATCTGCTTTATTTACCAGCGCCAGATCCAGATGGCTGCGATCGCAAAGAGAGACTCAAAACGTCAACGGGGGCATTGATGTTATCAGCGTTCATATTGTGACCGTAGAGCTGCAAAGATCCCCCGCCGCCGCCCTGGCCCCCGCCCCGTCCGCCGCCCTGGCCCCCGCCCCCTCCGCCCGCCCCCTCCGCCCGCCCCCTCCGCCCGCCCCTCCGCCCGCCCCTCCGCCCGCCCCCTCCGCCCCCCGCCTTCCCCCCGCCCCTCCCCCCCCCCCCCTCCTCTCCTTCCGGCCAAGCGTAGGCTCAGCTGCCCGCCTGGCCATCGGCCAGGCCATTGGGGGGGTACTGCGTTTCACATTTACGTCCAGGCTCCGCTCAAGCCCCCCTTCGCCCCGTCTCTCCCTCTGGCCAAGCTCAGCTCGCCCGCCCCGGGGGTACTGCGTTTCCCATTTACGTCCAGGCTCCGCTCAAGGCCCCCATCCCTCCCCCATAACAATTCTTTGGGGTTTCATTTGGCGCCCGTCACGTCCGACGGTCTGCGGCGCGTTTCGAGTTTCGATGTCGCGCCATCGCAACTTTTGCTTCACGTGGAACAATCCGCAGAGGCGTCTAACTTTGAGCGACTTCACCGACGCGACGTACCTCGTTTACAGCGAGGAGGTCGGCGCATCCGGAACGCCCCACCTCCAAGGTTACGTCGAGTTCTCAAAGGCCAAGCGCGAGTCCGAGCTGAGGAAACGCCTCCCCACTATACACTGGGAGCCGCGCAAGGGCCGGCAGCAAGATGCGATTGCCTACTGTAAGAAGAACGATGCAACGCACGTAGACGGACCGTTCGAGTTCGGAGAGCCAAAGAAACAAGGGGAGAGGACGGATCTCGCGCAGCTCGTCCACGAAATCAAGAGCGAGAAACGAAAAATCTCCGAGGTCGCCCTCGAGTACCCCGATCTGTACTGCCGGTACCGAAGCGGGATCCGCGACATTGTCGCATTTTCGCAGCCGCCTCGCACTCGCCCAACGGAAATCCACATTCGGTGGGGACCGCCTGGAACAGGAAAGACCCGATTTATCTACGATTCGTACGGGAATTCTGAAATCTACAAAAAGCCCGAGGGACCATGGTGGGACGGCTACGAGAATCAACCTATCGTTCTTATCGATGATTACGACGGCTACATTCCGTTCACGGAAATGCTACAGCTATGCGACCGCTATCCGCACAAGGTTCCCATCAAAGGAGGATTCGTGGAATTTAACAGCACAGCGATCTACATCACGAGCAACGTGGAGCCGCGGTCCTGGTACCTGAATATCCCGCCGGAGCGATACGCAGCGTTTGAGCGCAGGGTTACATCGTGTGCCTTTGTTGTCTGAATAAAGCTGTCTAAAACGCGTGTATACGTATACCGTAGTACGTATGCGCACGTGCAACTGCGCACCTTTAAATTTAATTTGATGACTCGATGATTTGCGATCAACCTGCGACTGGCCATATGCATGGCATGGGCCTGACGGATTTAAACGGAATGCGCTGCGAAGCACTATATAGCGAGTCGCGATCGAGGCATAAGGCTGCGTACTGATGCAAATTGAGCGCGTGAAGAGCACAACCATGTAAACGTACCCCCGGCCCGCCGGCGCCCACCACAATGTATATTAATATTAGAGTCGACACAATCCACGCATGCCATGATGACTCGTGTAGTAATATGATGTATTACCTATCAGGCACTTCTGTACCGCGGACCTCTGAACTTGTATACCAGCTGCAGCTGCAACGTGACGGCGTGCGCTTTGTATATATAGATGCCAGCGCCCAGCACAATTACCATTCGAGTCGATACAATCATTGAATCCACACGTGCACAAATGAAATGCATGACCCGCGTAGTATTATACTACCTATCAGGCACTTCTGTACCGCGGACCTCTGTACTTGTATATACCAGCTGCAACGTGACGGCGTCTGCTACATATCGCCAGCGCCGCGCTCAAGGACCGCAATTGCAACGCTTCGATTTGGTTGATTTGGTCGGATATATATCGATATGGATATCGATACCGATACCTTATAATTACACGCACACGTACGTATATACATAGAGTATTACAGCATTCGAAGAGGATGCACGCGACCATGGCCATGGGCACAGCTACGTACATACGCGCGCGTGCGCGTTCAGGTCACGTGTACTATAGCCATAGCTAGTACTCGAGATCGAAATCTATATATCTATATATAAATCGGTACAGATCTCAAAGGTCCGCGCAGTTTGCGATGGTAATTATAATCCGGCGTGGCACTCAAAAGGAAACGCCGACGCCCAGCGCAGCAAAGAGGTCGCGCGGCACCCACGCGCCCTTGACGCCGACGTGCCAGCGGATGTCGTACTTGGGCCCGCGGTCCTTTGAGAGCTGCAGGCGATCGCGATCCACGAGCTGCATCTCGGCAGGGAGCGCCCCGCCACCCAGTCCGCCACGACGCGCAGGCCGTTTCCCTTGCCCCTGCGTATCACGGGCTCCCGACGAGGGAAGCCGCGCACAGGCCCCACAAGATCGAGCCGACCTCGAAAAACGCGTACTCGCGGCCCCCGTTGCCGCAGCATCCGCGGGGCGCCGCCCGCTCGCGGCGGCGTCGGCGAGCCGCGGAGGAACCACGCCACGTCCGACTCGCCTGCCGACGGGTGCTCCAGGACCTGGTGCGCGCGCCCCGAGAGCGCGGCAGCAGCGAACCGCATCGCCTGCGTCGAGACCGCGGGCGACGTCTCGGCGTGGCGCCGGTCCGCGTCCGCCGCGTGGGTCGAGATGGCGTTCAGCAGCGCCCCGTGAGCGCGCCGCGCCGCCTCGCAGAGGGCCGCCTCGTTTCCGCGCAGCGCGCGCAGCGCCTCGGCGAGCCGGTTCGCGTCCCCCTCGGGGACAGCGCCTGGACCGCCGGCCCGCACCACAGTGCGGGTGCCGCTCGCCAAAGACGGCGGAGAGGGGTTTCCGTTTGCTCTCGGGGCGGGCGCTCTCGCGAATCGCGGCGTTGCAGACGGCCGTCAGGTTGGCCGTCCCGTAGTGCAGCACGGCGTCGGCGACCCAAGGCCCCTTGGAGCCCGCCGCATCGCCGATCTCCATGCGCGCGGCGCCGCCAGCGACGCCGCGCGCGTCCCGAGATTCGAGCTGCAGCGCTAGCTGCCCGGCCGCGGGAATCCGGGCCCGCAGCGCGTTCGCCGCAGCGCGGTACGCGTCTCCCTCCACGTATCCTTCTTCGTCGCCCTCGGAGCCGCCGTCCTGGCCGTCGTCCTCGTCGTTTGCGATCTCGACTTCGGGGCCCGGATCGACCTCGGATTCGTCGTCCGAGTCGCAGGCGTCGTCGCGATCGCCGGCGCCGGCGCCGGCGCCGGCTTCGCCCCCGGCGGCGGCCGTGGCGGCGGGCGCCGCGTCGGCGTGCACGGCCCTCCGGTAGTTGCCCTCGGCAAAGCGGTACTTGACGGCGTAGGCGGTGGCAAAGGCCATCGTTACGGGGCAGAGTCCCATCCAGCCGGCGTCCGGGTTCGCTTCGGCGGCCCTCTGCGTCGTTCGCTGGGGCCCGTCGCCGGCGCCGCCTCCGGATCCCGCCCCCGCGGCCGCCCCCGCCCCCTTGGCCTTGCGCCGCACCGTCCGCCCATCCTTGGCGATGGCCCCCAGGCGCAGTCCCATCTTGGCCGCCGCCCCCTTGGCGAGGTCCACGACGTACCCTCGAATCTTGTCTTCGAGGCTCGGCACCTTGGCGCCGCGGGGCAGCCCCACCTCGCAGTACGCCCGCACCTCGGGGTGCCCGTCCGGGAGCCCCTCTGCCAGGTACCGCGCGCCGATCACGATCCGCCGGCGCGCGTCGCACGCCGGGCCGAAGAGGGGCGCCTCCCCCACCAGCAGCGCCGCGATTGCTTCGAGCTGCGCGGGTGGGAGCTTCGGGTCGAAGAGCCGCCCAAAGAGGCCTCGATCGCACGAAGAGAGGACGGTCTCGAGGAGCCGCACGCCGCTCGCCTCGGCGAGCGTCGCGATGTACCGGATCGCGCTCCGCACCGCGTGGTGGGCGTCCTCGTGCAGCGGATTGATGATGCGGCCCGCGCGCTCCGCGTGGACCCCGAGCTCGCGCGCAGCGGCAGCACGGTGCGCGCAAACGCCTTGCACACGCGCCAGAGCTTGTTCGGGCGAGGGAGACCGAGTCGGCCGCGTCGCCGGGGCCGACGGCGCAGGCCTCCAGGCGGTGGCGGCGCGCGCAGATCGCCCGCTGCACGGCCAGCATGTCGTAGGTGGTCACGCAGACGGCGCGGCCGTGCGCTCCGAGCGGCACCCCCGAGGGGCCGAGCTGCTCGGAGGCGACGGGGCGGGAGACGGCGCGCCCCGTGCGCATCGCGCGCTCGATCTTCCCCCTGGCGAATGGTGCAGGGACGGGGCCAGGACGATGGGCATCACCAGCAGCTTCTCCGCCGCCGCGGCCTGCACGCCCTTGAGCTGATTCGCCACCTCCTTCCACTGAGGCCCCGTCAGAACGGCCCCCGCGAGCTCCAGCCCGTTGACGAATTCCCATGGCGCGAAACTTGGCGTCGGCCGCCGCCTCGGGGCGCTCCAATCCGTAACGGCGAACCGCCGTCGGCAGCGCCGCCATCTCCGCAAACGCGCGCTCCATCGGCGTGAGCAGCGCGGCGGGATCGACGCCCCGGAACGCCGCCGCGCGCATCCTCCGCTCACGCACGTCGTCCAGAATTTCCGCGAGCGTCGCCGCCAGGCTGACCTTGGAGGGCGCGATTGGAGGCCGCAGGAACCCGTCGCACGGGTCATCGCCGATGCAGACGAGGAGATTCTTGCAGCGAACGTGGCGGCACGCGGGCCAGCGCCTGGGCCTTGCCGTTGACGTCGTACGTTTGCC